>JARFJB010000772.1:2600000-2842500 GCA_036346205.1 Vesta saturnalis | reverse complement strand
TTGTTAGGGATCATAATTACAATTATCGTCTTCAGTAAATGATAAGATGTGAAATCTATGAAATCTGAAAATATAAGTGTAAGCCTGCTGCAACAGTTAGGAAACGTATATGAAAAAGCCAACTACTTCTAATTTTTTTTAGTAAAGATTAGCTAGATCTTTAATATAATAAATATTGTTAAATCGCATTAAAAATTACAAATCAGAGCACCCTCTAATGGACGAAGGCTAACAATCAAAAATCAAATTTGATAAAATTTAATCAATCTATAACGTATGTCCAAAATTGTGAAGTACTTATAAAAGGATCTACCTAATTTGTTGAAGTGCTGATACCTAAGGTTGTTCCCAAAGCAAAATTTGTTCAGTCCTTCCCACTACAATAGAAACTATATTATAATTTGTGAAATAATCATTTTACTTAATATTATTTTATTCAATATCGAAAACCAAATAATGTATTTCTTTATACAAAATCAAGTGAAGTGAATTATGGGTAATTATAACTTTACAATAGTTATGCTTTAATATAAGTACATGAAGGTACTCCTGTTTTTCCTAAATATCTTCAATAGTGAACTGGACTAATTTACGCCAACAACATGTGCCAGAAACTAACTATTTTCGCAATTTAACATTAGTAATAAAGACGAAATCTTTTGACAAACCAAAAAAATAAGTAAGCGATGCATCTTCATTGAGCCCGTTCTTGTAATTGGTTCTGATAATGAAGCTTTGATTGAACCAAAATACTGTTACCATTTTTCATTACAGAAAAACACGCGTATGCCAAAAACAGCGTGCCCGTAGCAACATATAACAAAAAAAGCGTAAACATACCTGACATAACAGAACAATAGATCGGATGTGACTTAAAATTTTTCTTATTGAAGCCAATAATCTAAATTATTATTAAAATATACAGTAATATCGAGGTATATGAAAAAGAGCTTTGCATCACAACTTACTTACCGGGCACTTAAACTAAAGTACCTACTGTATATTGCAATATAATTTTTATGCAGAATTATTTCAAAATGAAAGTTCAGTTTGCACTTGAATGACTAGTTCAATGCAATAACTCAAATTTTTTTCTGTCAACATGACTAGCACACATTTAAGTTTATTTGCGATTATATTATAAAAATACAAAATGTGGAGTTTGTGTGTTTACTTTTTGCTACCAATGCGTTCAACTTTACGGAACATTAATAAAACCAGCATTACTTCAACTTTTGTAAAACCTTTTCATCTAATGGTCCACTTGAAAACGTAGTTCGCCCTACAAAGATATTTACTTACGATTTTTACTTACAAGCAAATTCAGTACAATTCTGCAGAGTGGGAATCCTTCGTTATGATAAACTAACATAAAACATAAAACAGCGAGCGGCAACATATTTTACTTCAAATTTTCATTTCAAAATCAAAATGTATCATTCCAGTTAATATGTTCAATCTTAAAACAGTGTGTCATACGAAAAGTATACAATCACCATTTGGTACAAAATTCAAGCTTTACTTAAGTCATCCTCAACATGGTTTTAGACTGTAGGTATTTAAAAATTTTGGAACAAAAGTTCGTAATGTATGGGATTTACAGTTTTTTTTTTGTAGATAATAAATGAATACAATAGTGCAAAGATGACCATTACAGGGACAAACTCAATGCACCAAAGAAGATGTAGTCTGTAATGAAATGACGTTTGATTAATTTCTCGCGCATAAATGACAAATTAATGTGGTTAACCCACCAACAACGTGTAATCAAATGTACCGTGTGCTCAAGAATGACGTATAATGCTAACAAAAAGATGTCAATGTATCACACTAAATTTAATTATTGAGAGAAATATGCTTCAGTGTACCACTTAACGTAAAGAAATTTATGAATAACTAAAATTCAAAATATTTATACAAAAAGTAATAGTAAATGGTACGTTACTTACGTTTTTGTTGAAGCGTTTAATTCAATGTTAAATTAAGAATGTCACTTTGAACTCGTTTTGTACGTTCATTCTTGTAATTTTTCAATTGTATGGTGTTGAATAAAAGTTCTATTGCATAAGGCCTTTTAATTGATTTGCCCGCCTAAAAATTTGAATTCCACTCGGCCACAATGTGACTCAAAAATTATTGGGCTGGTAAATTCTATTATAACTCACTGCACTATAAATAGCTATTATGTACTCTTCATAATCGACATTGCGATGATGTTTTCTAACCCCACATTTGACGTTTATAAAAACTTGCCAATTACATATCCATCACGTCATTATCTAATGGGGTATTTTGCCTTAACATGAATAATTTTTCTTCATATTGTCCTATCGTTGGACACGCTTCTGTAAGACTTCTGCACTTATTCTGATACTTAATTTTATTCCAAAAACTCCTTGCCTTTTTTTTCTTAATCGCATTTCTATTGTATTCAACCACCATTTTCGAGGTCTGCCACGTTCAGTATAATCCCTAATTTAACGACATATATGTGCTTCGTCAATCATTCCCCGTTCATCCTTTCAATGAGGCGTACTTCTTTTACACAGATGGAGAATCGTATTTTCCACGCCTCGCTCATTCATAAATATCATCCACTCATTTGTCAGTCTGTCCATTTTTGTTTTCGCATACCTTCACAAACATTTCATGCCTACGGCACTTATTCTCGTCCGGTGTTTTTGCCACATAAAAAAGTTGTACTTTTCCAATAGTTCGGTACTGATAGTACTGGATGCATTCTTACCGGGGTCAAAATTTCAGGTGGAAATGAGCCCAGGTGGAGCCAATTTTATTTTAGTCCAAATTTTTGTTTAGAATCGTAAAATGACTAAAGACAATCTAAAAAGTTATATTATGCACTTTTTTTCTTAAAATTTTCGAAAAGAAATGGAGGTACTCTACATGTACCACAACGCCAGTTCTAAAAATAAAAAACTATATAATAGTATATATTTTTCGAACCATTTTTATTTGAATAAGGGAAAATGTACACTTAAACTGGAAAACGAATAAATAGTATCGTATTATGATGAGTGGTACCTCAGAAAACAAGATTTTTCTTTGCTTAAGCATAAGGGTATTTGAAAAGTCGAGCAAATCCAGTCAAACTTGAGTAATTTTTGTGCTACATAGAGCACACCTTCTTCTCGTACTCTTCTGAGGTAGGTGATCTGAAGGGGTAAGACTAATATTTTCTGAAACCATTGGCTTTCATCTTTTTATTTCAACTGGTGAATATTCATCTCTTCGTGACTGTGATTGACTTCTGATAGTCACTACGGTGGGAGCAGTTAATCCACTAATAATTGTACTTCGGAATTCTTTAGTAGTCATTTTGGGAAAACCCAACAACTTATATAAACAGTTCGCATTTACAACCGCAGTATCCAAAAAATAAAAAAAATCGATGTCACCACTTGTTGCTTTGACGGTTTATTTTGTAATTTGCCAATAGCTGTTCAAACTTGTCAACATTATTCATGTTTGAATTGTAATCTGTAAGGAACTTGGACAAGGTATAATCGATGGCTTAGCGCACAAATGTGTTAATTGCTTAAACTGTGTTTTGAGATAATTAAAAATTAAAATTTGCTAACCGAAATAAATTAGATGTTATAAATTGTAGATCACGAATATGGTATTAAAAGGTAATAAGACTTATTGGCTATTAACGGATGGACAACTAACTTAAAAAAATCTTATCATTATCCAAATGGGCCAGTTTTTCCTTTTATTAATTGCACTTAACACACATGTGCTACTTAAAAGGCAATAATTACTCAAAGAATAATACAAGTAATATTTTTTTTGTTTATTCTGGTTCCTATATAACAGAAGTACAAAAACATAAAATGCTTTAAATTTGTTATTGTTTTACATACGACAAAAAAAACAAATAATTCAACTTATTCACTCATAATATTCTTCATCACTGTTCTCTACTGCAAAATCTTTTGCTAAAGGAATATCAGTGATAAAATTTGCGTAATCCTCGGAATAATTTCTTTCTTTAACAAAAACATTAAGTCTTTCTTCTTTTTTTCTGAGACCGGTAATCTTGAACTATATTTCTTTTTCAAAGTTACCGATTCCCTGTTCTTGTTTCTCCCAAGCCTTTTTTTTTTCAGTAACGTCTATTTGTAAAAAGTTTTCATCTGATAAAAAGTACTTGTATTGGATTATAAACGGTTTTTGCTTTTCGAAACGTAACCATTTAATGTTGAGCCAATTTACCTTTCCTTTATCCATGTTAGCACAGGTGTTATTAATTATCTCATTAGCCAGAAGTTTCAAATCATAGAAATCGCTATATATTAAGTTAATTACAAGGTATGGTCTGGGTTTTATTCGTGCTGTTGAAATCAGCAAGCACCATTCACGGGTTGAATAAATTTTTTTGTGCCGTTTAGCCCTCTCAATTGTCGAATGCATTGAATCTTCTTCTAGATAGGAATGTCCAGATTCCATAAATTTTAAATCTGTTGTGTGTAGATGATCAATATGATGCCACAAATTTATTGCGGTTTTGGCCACCACAAGTATCGGAAAATTATGCAATATGCGATACAGTTTCAGGAAGAGAATAAAGGTATTTTAAAATGCACGTACCAATTTCAATACTACCCTTATGTCCATGCGTCTCGTCCCAAACATAGCAATATCCATCTCCATTTGAAGCGTCGTATATAGTAAAATTATAGACGTTGAGTTTATGCTTGTAGAATATTTGGTTATCACCGGCATGTGGTACTGACAAAATGGATTGAAGATTAAATGATATGGAACGAAAACATATTCCTTTTTCCTCAGCAGAACGTTTCTTATCATCTTCCTTCATTTGCGCTGCCTCTTTTTCTCTTTGTTTGTGCTTTCTGTGATCTTCTTCTACTACAGTAGTCCTATTTTTTGCATCCTTGTACGCATTACATTGAAAGCATTGGTCCTTTTTTGGTTGGTAGAAAGCCAATGATGGATCAAATTCATGAAAAATTTTTTGATATACATGCTGAGAAATAGGTTGTATGTTATTTTGATGACAAAAATCGTTCCTGTATAATCTAAACATAATTTAAATATTTAAGTCCGATGACAAATAACTTTTTTTAGAATCTCGCAGGCAATAATGTGACTCAACCCTTGGAAACAAATTAATGTGTTGCTTAACCAATGATCTTGCCTCATCTGACGTAGCATTAGGAGGGCGAGGTGTCTATCCTTTTATCATACCCAACAAATAGTCCAGTGGTACTAACGCTCTTTGAGGTGGTCTCTACAACTCGGTGTGAAATAGCGAAAGTTGCACAGAAAAATTTTTGACATACACGTTGTCGTGTGCCATCGACATTCTTTAAATAGTATTGCCATGATGTCAATCGGTTTTTTGTTTTTGGTGAGGTTCGTTTTTTTGCAACCGGTACCTTTTGCATTAAAGAAATTAAACGCATTTTTTGACGCTGGTAATCTGCCAAATGATAATATTCTTGACATATTATTTCTCTTTGATTTTCCGGAATATTCTTTTGACATTCAAAGCGACACTTTGAACAGTCAACTTGTTTAGGTTGCTTCTTAGAAATTTTTTTACCACTTCTGTTGACGTACTCTTTTCCACTTAGTCTAAGATTTTTACAAACGGATCTTTTCCAAACCTGCTTATTTGCTTTTTTGCTTCGGCGTCTGCGCTTAACTGTTTTTTCTATGTTTTCTTTTTCAGATTCCAAAACAGTTTTTCGTTTCAAACGATTTCTTTTTTTTAAATAACTTTCTTCATTGGACCCTGAATTTGAATCACTTTCTCCAGATGGCTCATATGAGCTTGAGGAATCTGAATACGGATCACTTTGCTCACCTACGTTATTGGTAACATTTACGTCACTATTAGATGACCCAGGCAAGTTACAATACTTTTTAAAACAGGTTTCATTTTGTCCATTTTGGTTTCCGTATATTTGTCGTTATTTATCAGAACACTATTCTTTGATACACCTGTAACTAACAAAATGTTTTCGGAACCATTAGATGTTTTAGTCATTATCATTCCACTTTCAGAAACCGACTGAGTATTGTTCATTTTAACAGGATTTTGTACATCAATATTTTTTATCACTTCTATTGAATTGCTGGATACAATAAGCTGATTAGAAATTATATTTATTTTTTTCTTTGGAACTTCCGCATTATTTTGAACAGTTATCGGAACTAAAGTATAATTTCAATATTTTAAGAAATCTATCAGTATACCTTATTTATAAAAATTTTACCTGCATGGCTGATAGTGGTAATTGTGTCTGCATTTTTGGCTAACACCATACTGAGTATTTTGTTACCACTTGACGTCATTTTAAAACACACTTAAAGTAATTATTTTGCTTGAATACTTTAGGTAGTTATAAGTATAACAGCAACCTAACCTCTCTTTTAATAAAATACTTATCTTTTTTGGGATTTTTTAATGGTGTACTTTAAATTATACAATCTAAACGTTTCGATAACACTTACAGTTATCTTCGTCAGTAGTAATGTTTGTTAAAAATTGACTACTGACGAAGATAACTGTAAGTGTTATCGAAACGCTTAGATTGTATAATTTAAAGTACACCATTAAAAAATCCCAAAAAAGATAAGTATTTTATTATGAGTGTTAATGGTGAAAGTTTATATTTTCATAACCTCTCTTTATTTATAACACAAATGTGTTAAGTGCTAGGATATTGTACTTAACACATATGGTCTAGAAATCTGTAATTTAAAAGTAACAACCACAAATGGCAGATGGCTATACAGGCTAAACTATTGTAGGTATCACTTAGCACATTTGTGTATATGAAAATTTAAATTTAGATGCGTGAGATAGCACACTTAACTCAATTTAAAGGAAACTGCACTTAACACATTTGTGTGCTAAGCCATCGAATATAATAGTTCCATTTGTTTCTTTTCTCTGAACTTCCTGTGTATCTTCAGGATCTTGAAAATTAGACAATAAATGGACACCTCTTGCCTTTCCATTTAAATGTAACTAATCCAGAATTACTTGTAAAGCAATCATATTCTCCACGTTTTAATTGTTTATCTGATTTGAAGGTTGGTATTAATTTGCGATTAATATTTATGGTGCACATAGCTGAAACCCAAACCTACTTGCTATATTTCCCTCCTACATCAGTTTCTCCAACATATATTTCAAGTCTGAGACAATCTCCAGATTTGTCACAACGCATCCACACTTTGTACCCACATTTTAAGATTTTTTCGGCATATATTGTATTATTGAGCTTCTGCGCTTAAATTTATTCGTAGATTCATCTATAGCAAGCATTCCACTCGGTAATAAACATTCTCGAAATTCATTTGCAAGATGTTGTTGGAGGGGACGAGCCTTATACAACTTGCATAGGCAGGCGATTTACGATCTGGAATCAGAGTTATCATTCAGATGAAAATGCGCCAAAATCCAGCCAAACCTTTTAGCGGTCATAAGAAAACTTATAAAATTGTCGTTTAATTCCGGACAACTAGACCAATAGTCTTTATAACTGGGTATCCTTTGGTACCCACCAACAAATTTATTCCCAAAAATGTTTTAATTTCAGACTTCTCTGTTCCTTTATAAGGTTTTCCAGCAGAAGTCTGGAATTGTTCCGCATATAAATTGGTTTGGAAAAACAAGTGAGTAATTAAATCTTTAGTAAAAAACAGTTGGAATAGCTTATATGGCGGTGGATTATCTATTTGCGTTATAAAATCAGGTACACCAGTTTCACTCGCAAATGCTGGAGGAGAATCAGGTTTTTAAATTTTTTCCATAGAGGTGGTTGATTTAGCTGCAAACCGAAAGGTCTGAGTTCCTTTAAGCCTAGATCAGAGTAGTCACTTTCGCTTAAAATGTCTTGATTTTTATTGGATTCTGGAATATCTCCAACATCAAATAAATATTCGAGATTTGATTCTGTGTCAGAAGGTAGATTTTCAACTTCAAAATTCGCATTATTAACCTCATTCCAAAACTCCGTCCGTGTTATTTCTTTAAGACAAGTTAGGTCATCTTCTGCCATTTAAAAAAAAACAAGAAAACGATTTTTTTTATTTTGCAACTAGCGCGACGGTACGAATATCATACCACCCATTTATTGCAATATTTCACAAACTATTCAAAAAAATCATAATATATTGTATGCTTATCTAACACGATATATTACAACTATTTTTTGCAAAAAACGATACTGATTTATCAACAAAAACTCAAAACAATAATGTTCTAACCAAAACAACGTTTGACTGGATGAAATTCGCTAAAATTGTGATAAAAAGCTACTAAATGCCTCGCGCACCAGACAGTTTAGAAGGAACTTTGACTTCTGATTGATAGATGTCTCTAGTCACGGTGGCTCATAGAATAGACTACAAATATAGCTGGCAAAAATTTATTTTTAGGTGGCATTTTTTATGTACCACTGTCGCGGTTGGGTCAAGAGCCCTTCCTTAAAATTTATGTATCAATGTATTTATCTACCTCGTTAAACTCAACATCGTTCTCTGTTTCCTTGCCTTCCTTCTCCACATTCTCCTGGCTTAACACTTGTTAGTTATCTTCCCTAAAAATCTGCGATCATCTTTTGGGCATAATAAGTTTAACAGTTTAGTATCTTGATCGATACGTGGTAAATTGTTAACGCTACTCTGTTATATCATATTTAAGCTCCGTTTAGAGTTTTCTTTTACGTTTGTTCTTGGTTTAGTTTGAAGGTTTACTTTAAAGTTTACGTCAAACCCATAAACAACATAAATTAATTAGTCAATTAAAACGTTAAGGTGATCGTAACTATAGTTTGTCAGGTTGAAAACATCGTTTTGCACCCATTGGGAAAGACGGCTTATTATGACTTTCCGTAATAAGTGGAATAGTTACTGTAATTGGTAATCCAATTGTAAGTCTTATATCACAAATGAAAAATGTTGAAAACGTTATGCCATATTTTAAACAAAAAAAAAATATGTTTATAAGTACTAGTGCCCCCAAGATATATATCAGCAATAAGACGCAACGAAGTTAGTTCCTAAAAAGAGTTTTGCTTTACGGATAATTGCATTTGTATGCTTCGATACTCAGAACACAATAAAGTTAATGTGTCATCCGGAATTTGGTTTTAAATGTATGGATGTTCCGCGCACGACATGCATATTATAAATACTTAGCCATTGAGAATAATTACTGTACTTATTCTCTTTTCGAATTTGTTTGAAACGACATATTTTTGGAGAAGGTTATTGCAGCTAGTTAGAAAATTTGGTTGCAACTATAGTTTGGACACTAATTTGGTAAAAACCCAACTTACTGTAATAAATTAGTAACTCGATGGAATTTATTTCCGTATTCAACATTCTTACATCTCTAGTTTTTCATTAATGTGACAAGTTTATGTATCTACTATTTGAAAAGATCTTAACATTGACAAGGAACACCGAATTTGTATAAAAGAGTTGATTCTGAATTCAGCAATGTCATTAATCCATAATTTGTAACCAATATAGGAACGTATTCATTTGCAACAAAGGAATTGTGTAACAAATTTTGCCAGAATGTTTTTACGAAAGTCTACAATGTTAATAATCAGAAATTAAAAATGATTATGAAAAATGCTGTTAAACTTGGTTTTGCAAAAAAACACACAATATCATAATAATTAAAGAATGTAATAGGTCGTGCTATAAAAACACAAAAAAATATGGTTTTAAATTCATAATAAAAATTACGTTCTTACTGAAATTATTAGGTGTTTCCGCTGTGCTGACAGTCCACAGGACTCCTGGTTAGTAGTTCACTTTCAAATGGTGGTTAATTGTATTTTATTTTTGGTTCTCTCGGGATGTATTCCAGTAGGTACCAAATGGTGTATAGACTGATGACTCAACGTCAAGTTGTGACCGTTTTACTATAAAGAAATAATAAAATTAATATGTAAGATGTTAATTAATAAAAGATGACTTCATACATCATGTGTTTGACTACACAAATCAAAAACGTCCAATGACTTCAATGTGTGAACTTGCCAATCTTCTTAATTACTTAAACTATCGGAAAGAATCTTTTCATAGCTATATTACATAACTAGGGTTATGAGAAGTTTATTCTGCTGAAGTGCATTAGGACGAATCTAATGCCTGTCATAATGTTAACGTCTGAGTAATAAGCATTACCACCATAATTATGTACTTAACTTTTCCTGCTCATGTAGCGTATTAACTTATTAACTACGTAACTAGACTGTTAGCTGTCCTTTATGCCTGTTAACGGCAATTATTTATGCTGCAAATGTGTTACTTTATATCTTAGGACTGCTAATTTTAATTCCCATGTGAGAACCACGAGTATTGAGAATGGTAAGAGTTGTTTACTGGTCAAACACAATGCTTGGTGACCTAACAAAAAGAAGTCTCTAATATTGTTTGCGACCAGTTAAACCCTTAATTTTCGTGATGTTTATAAAGGGTGATTCAAAAAGCGCGCTTGGTGCTTAGGAACATAGTTGTTTATGAAGTTGACATCTGCTAATATTCCGATTTCATTCTGTGTGTCAAAATGGAACGCTTTTCTACTGAACAACGTGTGTTAATCGTGAAAACGTTTTATCAAAACGGAGAAAGTTTTGCAGAAACTGTCCGACGACTTCATGCGATTTTCGGGCGTAATGAAGCTCCGAATGAATCAACAGTACGCAGACTTATGACAAAGTTTAGATGGCGTCACATGCCACACTTCCGCCGAAACCATTGCATTGCTACTTGAGAAATTCCCGGATAGGCTCATCTCACTTCGTGGTGACCAGCAATAGCCACCAAGGTCGTGTGATTTAACCCCATGCGATTTTTTTCTTTGGGGTTATGTCAATAAACCCCGAGACATCCGCGAGTTAAAGGAAGAAATTCGACGAGTTATCAACAAAATCTACGTGCAAGTTTGTGAAGCTGTAAGCAACAAATTCAGGAAGTGAGTTTTGGCATGCCAGCAAGGTAGAGGGGGACATATGCCCGAAGTGATTTTCCATTCCTAAATTGGGAAGGTTTGATTAACAGCTTTATGTCTTTTGTAAATGATTTTTTTAAATAAACTTTGTTTTTTGTTATAATTAAAACCGGCGCACTTTTTGAATCTCTCTTTACCATTTTTCGTCCTATATCTTTAGTTGATAGACTTGATTTCCATAGATAAAGACGGATAGTCGAGACATATTTATTTTTACTTAGTGTTCTACAGCACGGTAATTAATCACTTATCCATCATGTTTGCTTTTAGCACTCATAGCAAGTAGTTGCCTATGCTCTGGTCACTACTAAGGCTATGCAGTGCGCTGACGTACATTCGGCGTTAATGAAAAAGCCCATCCTCGAAGTAGTTTGAAAAATGCACGTAAATTTTGTACATCCCTATATAGAGCCAATAAATTAAAAAGGTTTCACTAAATTACAATACAAAAAAATTTGTTTTTTTATAAAAAAAAAAGTGGGCATTATATTTTATTTTGATATTTCTTAAAAAACCTAAATTGACATTTTTAGCGTTTTTGGTTTCTTAGAAAAGCATTTGGGATGTGTGTAAATTAAATAATACCTGTGGGAAATTTTATGCCAAATTACCAGTGTTTATTTTAGCAATTATAACGTTTTTCAATTCAATTCAAACATTTATCTTATTAAATTATCTAGGATGTAATCGAAATCAATCAATATAGACAGTATAAGAATATATTTTCCTATTATTCTGTATATTCGGCATACTTTATTTTTAGAATAATTACGATTATTCACGAAGGTTAAGCCGGAAATCAATTAATTTGCAATACCATTCAAGTAATTACATGTAATTACTACAAGTAACAATAGAATTTAAAATTGCTTTGTCAAAACAGGGTATAAGCAGAACATATGATTATTAAATATTCAGTTATAACCCGCCTTGACTTTGTCGTAACTATTTTGTAAAGATTTATTTTAATAAGCAAAAATGCCCCGTCGTTTAAGGCAAACGGATAGTTCGTTCGTTGCTGTAAAGGGGAGTTATTCTTGGTTTATTGAATAGTGGACTTTCACTAATCGAGGTGTCCCGTCGATCTAACGTTTCGGTAAGTAATTTTGTATGGAACATAGTTTGATCATATTATTTTTACTTTCATTTTTTGCACGCTTTTAACTGGATTTGTATAAGACTAGTTTTATTTGTAATTTTCTAGAAGATAAGTAAGAACGTGTCGAAATCGATATGAAGAAGGCGACGAAAGATCACAGTTGGCTCACCGTCCTGGAAGGGCACGTGTGGCTACCATACAACAGGATCAAGAGATAATAAACTTAATAAATGTTGCACCTTTCACTAACTGCGTTCAAGTTAAGGAGGGATTGCAAATCCATTGTAGTGAAAAGATAATATCGAGACGTTTACATGAAAATGGAATTCATTCAAGGAAACCGGCTATGAAGATTATACTTTCTCCAGAGCATGCTTCAGTGCGTTTGGATTTCTGTCGTAATAATTTCGACAGAGATTGGTCGACGGTGATTTTTTCTGATGAAAAGACGTTTTCATCGTCGTTTTACAGCGTCCCGATAACCAAAGGTATAATCAAAGATACGTTATGCCGTTAGAAACAAGCGGGCGTGTGTTCGCAGGTGTATGGTCATGGATGAGCAGCGCTGGACCTTGAGAATTGGTGCAAGTATCTCCGCCAGCGTTTAACTCCATTCGATATATAGAAGTATTGGAAGATGTGATTTTACCCTTAATTAATATTTATACCCGAAATAAGAACGGGATGAACACTTTTGTCCAAGACAATTGCAGCTTCCATACTATACGACGGGTTATGGAATGGTTCGCAGACAATTCTGGCAAAATAGAATTTCTGCGTTGGCCCAGTAAATCCAATCGAGAATCTTTTGGCCGATATGGTCAGTAATTGCAACGATCATAACTACAATGGTATTCGCGAAAGGACTGTTGATGCTTTAATGTTACATGTTCATAGGGTTTGGGACAGTTTTCGTTTTCGAAATCTTTGTCAAATTTTAACGGACAGAATGCGTCGAAGAATGCAGACTTGTATTGAAAATGAAGGATTTTATATTAATTCGTAAACTATGATTAGATAGTATTATTTTGTCATATGTGTTTCGTGTTTACTTTTAGTTAAATCGTTAACTCTGGTAAATGCTAATAATAATAATAAATATAAAAGATAGAAACGAATCGATTCTTTAAATTTAGTTTCCATTTTTATCGTTGGAAAAAGAAAACTAATTTGGTAAGATCAAAAACAGTTTTTCATTTTTGAGTGAAAAACTGCCACTTTCATATTAATAATTGATATGTACCTTCCAACCTACATGTACATATGTAGGTATAGAAGGTTATGTAATCGACTTTTTTTCAACTATCGCTAAATCGGCTTACTAGCTCATTTCACAACTTTTGGCCAAATTTCGTCAAGATCGGCCATCATGTCTGGATCTCTGAGTGTGTGTTTGTGTGTCTGTGTGTCTGTGCCTGTGTCTGTGTCTGTGTCTGTGTCTGTGTCTGTGTCTGTGTCGGTGTCGGTGTCGGTGCCGGTGCCGGTGTCGGTGTCGGTGTCGGTGTCGGTGTCGGTGTCGGTGTCGGTGTCGGTGTCGGTGTCGGTGTCTGTGTCTGTGTCTGTGTCTGTGTCTGTGTCCGTGTCCGTGTCCGTGTCCGTGTCCGTGTCCGTGTCCGTGTCCGTGTCCGTGTCCGTGTATGTGTCTGTCTGTGTCTGTCTGTGTCTGTGTCTGTGTCTGTGTCTGTGTCTGTGTCTGTGTCTGTGTCTGTGTCTGTGTCTGTGTCTGTGTCTGTGTGTGTGTGTGTGTGTGTGCGTGCGTGTGCGTGTGTGTGTGTGGGTGGGTGTGTGTGTGGGTTTGTGTGGATGTGTGTGTGTGTGTGTGTGGGTGTGGGGTGTGGGTGGGGGTGTGGGGGTGGGTGTGGGTGTGCGTATGCGTGTGCGTGGGCGTGCGCGTGCGCGTGCGCGCGCGCAAGCGGTCGGGCGGACGGGCGGGTGCGTGCGTGCGTGCGTGGGAGCGGGCGGGCGGGCGTGCGTGCGTGCGTGCGCGGGTGCGTGCGCGGGGCGTGCGCGTGCGCGTGTGCGTGTGCCTGTGTGTGTGCCTGTGTGTGTGCCTGTGTGTTGTGTGTGTGTGTGTGTGTGTGTGTGTGTGGGTGCGTGCGTGCGCGTGCTCGTGCGCGTGCGCGTGCGCGTGCGCGTGCGCGTCCGAGTGCGCGTGCGCGTGCGCGTGTGCGTGTGCGTATGCGTGTGGTGTGTGCGAATGGATGTGTGTATGTGTGGGTATGCGTGTGTGTATGGGTGTATGTTAGTACCCACGATAACTCCAGAACTAAAATAACTACGTACTCAAAATTTTGAATATAAGCTTGTTTTCATTTGGCTTAGAGCGGATTAGATTTTGTGATAAATCCAGCAGCGGCGAGGGGGGTTTATTAGGGTCAGTTATTGGTTTTCATCCATTATTTCTGAAACAGCTACATATTTCAAAGATATAAAATACCTAGATATAAACGTTAAACATATTGATTAATTATATTCTATGGAATTTTTTGAAACGACGAGTAATTTATCGGCAAAAAAATTACTAATGTAGAATTTGAGTGTAGTGTTAACTATTAATTTTATAAAATAAAGTGTAGACGTATTTTTTATTTTATTCATATAAATTTTCTTTATAACATTTTTTAATGTAAAGCGAAATAAATCTAAAAATTAAATAAATATGATTGAAAATGCTGAAGCTGTATTATCGATATTTTTATAGAAGCGGGCGGCTTTGGAATTTTTTGTTTACGTTACTTGTATTTATGTCTGTAAATCTCTATCTGACATGAAGTTTTAAACGTCATTCGGACATAGATTATTGTTTTTTTTTATCAATGTTGCCTGTTTTCGTTATGAATCTATAAAAAAGAGGTTGGATAGTTATCTAAAAAATTGAAATTAAAATTATTTCATTTCTTTTAATTTCCATTTGTAGGTTGGGTGGTCGTGTGGTGTTCCACGCAAGATATTTTATTTTTGTGCAACAATTTCATTGAAGTTAATTCATATTAAAAATATATTACTCCTAGTATCAATTCCTGTATATGAAGAAAAACAACTGACTTGGAGCTGTTTTAAATTCCTTAAAGTAAACCATAATGACATTTACATTTATTAACTATTTCCATAAAACAAAAATAAGATCATTTGTTTGGTTTTATAAATACACGTATATTCAGATTCATTGAAAATATAAAAAAATATAATTATTCTTTTTAAATAACAGATTTTCAAGTCAGTTTCGAACCAGACATTACGTATTTTCATAAGAATTCTTTCATTAACAAACTGTTTGTTTAAGAGAATATCTACGTGCTCGTAACATAATCGAAAATTTACCTTGCTATTACAATACGGTCTAGATTATTGCTAACATTTAAAGGGTGTCCAAAAATTCGATGTTAGATCCCCTCGGAGAAAGGGCTTTTTCATTGAAGTCGGGTGTACCTCGTACACTTGACAATTCGAAATAAAGTTAATATAATATTTTCAGTTTCGGATTAGTGCTCATATTTACACCTCTCGTGCTATTTGATAGAATATAGTGAATTCTCAATTTACCTTACTGCGAGCGCCCCTTACATTCTACCTCAATATCTTAGAACGAGAAGGTTATATACTCTGATAATCAGTATAAATATAAAAAATGAAGCTTAATACTAACATTAAACATTGTCTATACTGTTTTACGCGAGTCCCTTAACCTTCAATTTTACCGATGGATGTATTACGTGAAAGTTAAATTTCGCAGACATTATTTTTGCAACATGTTTATCTGATACAGCTTTATTACATATCATATAAAAATATTTTTATCAAAAACGTAATTAAAATACATCTGTTCACTTTTAAGAATAAATGTTAATTGGGAGTACAAAATTAACTATAAAATCCGGTTTAAGCAGCTAAACCCCGGAACAAAGGTGAAACTCGATCGCATTTTGCTTTTGCTATTATACTTTATTGAATCTCTTTGTGATTTTTAAAATTGAATTTAGGTCAGTACCTTAATAAATAGGGATTATAGAAGTTCCATAAAGACTTAAAATACTAGTAGAATTTCATTCAATTTTAATGGACGAATGTTTGGTTTAACAATAATTTAATCCATTTTTCGTACATTTTAGAAAATAAGTGTTATGAATCGTATTCACTAATTTGCACATTAAGCAATACAGGTTTTAATCTAATTCTAGTTAATTCTGTAATTTTGTTTAAATACTATTAATTTAACTAGCACAATATTCATTTTTAATGTACTTTTGTGGAATTTACCTTTAAGTATTAAAAAATTAATGTAATTTAGCCTAAATGTATTACTGAGTTTAAGTAAATGTATAGAATACGCGAATACGTCTATTTAACTTTCAAGTTATTACTGTCGTTCTGAAGAACACTGAAACTGTTTTAGATATAAAAAATCCATTACAGGCGAGATACATTTTTCAATTGAACCTTTAGGTATATCTATATTTATCGCTGTTTAAATAAATAGTAGTGAGTGTGTTTACTTTTGATTCCATTTTCAAATTTCAAAGCCCTTGAGTATATCTGTATATTTACTAAAAATCCTATTTTTATATATTTTTTAAATTTTTAATGGATTGTTTTTTTTTGACAGGATAACGTGCTTATACAACAACAAAAATTCGTTTTCAAGGAATTACTTCTTTGTAAAGCAAATATTAATTTTTTATTTCAGCTATAACCAACTAAAGGTAAACTTTCATTTAATACCTATATATTATGTGTATATATATATATATATATATATATATATATATATATATATATATATATATATATATATATATATGTGAACAGTGTGTTATAAGGTTGTCCTTGTTATCTACTAAAGCTTTCGTTGATTTAAGATTTAAAATATATTTCTAGAATTTTTAATTATAAAACAGTGAAAACTGGATTTTACATTTTCCATTCATTTTCTCTAAGCGCTCTAAGTTTTTTAATACTATGGCTTGAGGCTTTTCTATAGATCAGCTGGATTTTGTATACACATGATTAATCGAGGTAAAAACCTTGCTCTTCTGATATCTCAGAATAAGGATCGATCGGTAACTTGAGTTGTTGCCGAACACTTGGTATTACGATCAGGAAGATTTTAAAATAATATCCATTAAGGGTGGTACTCACTGCTTATACAGTGTGTATTTTAAAATCACCGACAAACGAAAACTGGAAATTCTGTCATTCAAAATAAGACAAAAATGATCATAAACGCTTTTCCGAAAATGTTTCCTAACTGAGATACAGATTGATTAGAAAATACTTTTTTTAGGTTTTTTATTTGGATAGGTATACTAGACGATCACCTAATCGGACCTATCCGTTTTCCTCAAAGACTTACTGGCGAATTCTATTTACATTTTTTTGAGAGAAGATTTGCCATAATTGTTTGACGACGTACCCTTAGATGTTAGAATGAAGATGTATTTCATGCATGATGGTGCACCACCACATTCTACACGAAACGTCAGAGAATTTCTAAATGCATGGTTCCCTGGACGCTGGATTGGACGAGGAAGTGAAGAACCGTGGCCGGCACGATCGCCAGATTTAAACCCATTGGATTTTTTGTGTAGTGGTATCTGAAAACTCGTGTCTATTCTGTTCAAATTGATAATCGAGAGCAACTTTGGAATAGCATACAGATGGCATGCGATGAGATTAGGGCTATGCCACAAATTTTTCAACGTGTTAGGTTTCATTTGCTAAGAAGAATACATGCTTGCATGGAGGACATTTTGAACAATATGTGTAAAAATAATTATTATTTTGTTTTTGATTCCTTCAATATCTCATTAATAATGTACCTAATAGCTAACTGCGTTATTTTTTTGTAAAATAAAACAAATTTTGATTTTTATTGAATAATGTGGTCGCTCATGTTAATGCAAAATATTTCATAAACGGGGTGCTGAATGGAAAAAGTACTAAGTATGATTTTATTTGCATAATTAAATGTTGACTCTATCAAAAAAAAATTTCTTCAGAAAAACCAGGGGCGTGCGTTTTTTTTTACTTAAACTGATTAACTTAAAATATCCTACGCCACTGGATGGAGTCAGTTGACTCAAACTCACCTGATTAATTGTACTTAATTAGACACGTAGGTGTACCAAATCTCAGTGTAATATTTTTTGTAGTTTTTGAGGAATCTTAAAAAAATCTTAAAAAAAATATTTTTTGATTAACCTATATCTCGGTTAGGAAGTATTTTCGGAAAAGCGTTTATGATAATTTTTGTCTTATTTTGAATCATAGAATCTCCAGGTTTCGTTTGTCGGTGATTTTAAAATACACCCTGTATATGGGCTACCAATTTGCTAATGAGCATTACATAATATTTTATCTTGACTAGGAGAGTATTTGATATCTTCCACATCACCAGCGAGGGTTGTAAATCAGTTGTATGTCTTATCTACACTCGATCGTAATTACTGCTATCTGATTTATTTATTTGTTATTGGCCATTAGTATTTCGTAATGGGGTTTTAATTTGAAATGTAATTTAGTATGTGTGTGTGTGTATATATATATATATATATATATATATATATATATATATATATATATATATATATATATATGTATGTATGTATGTATAAAGTAAGTTTAGTAAAAAATTTTCGAAACGGCACCCGTATTCAAGATACAGGGCTTTAAACAAAATTCTTTACGGCTGGCAACATTGTAATGAAATTTTGTATGAATGTGTTTTGGAAGCTGACACATCCCATAAATTTGTTATTATATCTGGCTCTCATAGAGGGCGCTAGTAGTTAGTAATGGGTAGTTTTAAACACAACTTTTTTGAGGTTAGATTTTCTAGTCCAAATCTTAAGCGAACTTAAACATTATTCAATTTTACACCAAAGACGTACTATGGTTAAAACCCGATACTGTGTACCGTTTTCGAAATATTTTGATTTGAAAATGATGAAGTAATAGCTGCTAGTATAAAGTAAGTATTCTTATTCAAAACCAAAAACAATAACATTATTCTAAGGCTAAAGTTATTAATGAAACAAAGAATCACAATAAGAAAATTAAAATAAATTTGACTAAAAACATGAAATATTCAATCAGTTAGAGTAAGTGTTCAAAATGTCATCAGTTAACCATGGAAAACTGACATTTATTGATAGTTAAGACGGTAATGTCAATAACATTTAATATTGTTGACAAATTCGTTAATTAATAATCAAAATGTATTCAGACGTTGAATACACCGACATGTTATTAACCTTAGGCGAGTGTTTACGAAACGCTAGTGCGGTGGTTAAATTTATGCAGAAATGTTTCCCAGAAGAAACCTATCAAACAAAAACACGTTTAGACCCGTGTAACGACGTTGTCGAGAATCTGGGAATGTGAGACCAAAAGAATTAATTCTGGTAGGCCCAGAACAACAAGAACCATTCAGCAAGAGAGAGACTTAGTTGATCAAGATCCAACAATTAGCGTAAGGAATATAGCCCGACATACAAATAAGTCTTCTGCAAGGAGTAGCAGCTACATCCTTATCACTCCAGTACAAGAGCTCTTGCCAGACGAACTACCGGTTAGAGTGACTTTTTGTGAAACGTTACAAGAAACGACAGCTCTCAATCCCAATTTTTTAGAACGTATCCTTTTTACCGACAAGACCACCTTTACGCGACAACGAATGTTTAACTCTCATAATGCACACTGCTGATGTCATGAGAATCCACACGTTAAAAGGGTATCACATTACCGACACTTGTTTAAAGTTAATGTATGGGCAAGAACTTTACGTAACAAATTAATTAGTTATCACATTCTGCCTGGAAATTTAAGTGCTAATGTGTACTTCGACTTTTTAGAAAATCATTTATTCGAGATATTAGAAGATTTAACGCTAAACGAGCGAAGATCTCTATTTTTTATACAGGATGGAGCTACCCCGCATTTTGATAGACGTGTCGTAATTGGTTGAGTAACCATTATTCGAATTGATGTATTGGTAGAGGTGCAGAAGCTCCGATTCATTGGCCTCTACAGTCATGCGATTTCAAACCTTTAGACTACACAGTTTGGTTATATCTGAAGGAAAAAGTGTATCCTACGGAGGTATTTAGAAAATTAATTTATTCTTTAGAAAAAAAGATAGCATTGTGTATTCGCGAAAATGGAGGACATTTTGAACACTTACTCTAACTGATTGAATATTTCATGTTTTTAGCCAAATTTGTTTTAATTTTTTTCTTGTTATTCTTTGTTTAATTAATAACTTTAGCCTTAGAATAATATTATTGTTTTCGGTTACATTCTTTATACTTGTTCGGTTTTTACTTCACCATTTTCAAATTAAAATTTGGACTAGAAAATCTCACCTCAAAAAAGTAACGTTTAAAACTACTCGATACGAACCGTGTAACTAGCGTCTTCTATGAGAGCCAGATATAAAAACAAATTCATGGGATATGTCAGCTTCCAAAACATTTTTATACAAAATTTCATTGCAATGTTGCCAGTAGTTTCGACATAATCGTAAAGAATGATTTTTTTAAACCCTGTACCTTGAATACGGATGCCGTTTCGAAAACGTTTTAATAAGCCTCACTTATTTTTAAGTATTCTACCTATCCTAGCAACAGGGTCACCTTTTTTGAAACACCCTGTATATATATATATATATATATATATATATATATATATATATATATATATATATATATATATATTTTGCTGTTTACGCAAGAAGAAGCAATCCGTATCACCACTGTGCGATGTCAGTAGCATACACTTTACCTTTACGGGGCGATATTCTAGTGAGTGCCATGCCCGCAATAGTTGAGAATAAAGCTATAGAAAACCCACCCACACAGGAAAGTGCTTACACCATCACTGTACCGTTAAAATAAGGGTTACAAGATGCTAATACAGTAGCTACAGTAACAGGCTCAGATAAAATAGTCTGAAAAAGGAAAAAAGAAATAATAAACAAAACGCTTGATTACAGTGTGTATCTAAAATCTTTAATTAACCTAACTCTGAACCTAAAAATTGGAGAGGAAGTAGATAGTCATACATGAAAAATTGTAACTTAATATTATATATACCTAATGTATTCCACCAAATTGGATCAACTGAACATACGCTTTGCACAGAAATAATTGAGGACCATTAGATAAGTAGTAACATAAATTAAAAATTATTATTAATTTTATTAAACACATAAATAAAAAGTTTACCTCGAGTAGGATTTGAACCTACGATCTGTACTTTGCTAGAGTACCGCGCTAACCAACTGCGCCATCGAGATTCAAGCCCCAATCGATGTAAATTTTGTCTTTATGTATGTAAAACTGATGTAAATTCTAAATATAATGAGAATATAATCAAATTACTTATATTAATGGACTGTGAGCCTGCAATATCGCAAGGATTCACACATAACAAAGCAACTTGACTAATATTAAATTATAAGTTTTTGTTATAAACGAATAAGTTCAAAGGTATATATGTAATTAAGTAGTAACATAGACGAGCCTGGCAACAAAGATTCTAAGAACTGCATATACAAGGCGAACGAAAAAATTAGTATATATGAAAAATGGGCAGATCACTCTGAATTCACATAGAAGAGCATATAGCAAACATAGGGGGGATACATGAAAAATAGTTATACTCCAGAAAAGTAAAAGAAACGAACAGATGCCAAGAAGTGGTGTGCAAAGTACAAACTGAAAGAGTGCCACACATTAGTCATCAAAAACTCAAATAATAACTCTATAATCGAATCAGAGTTACCCAGTGACAGAAAAATATTAGCCATGAACTTTTTGCAACGGGGGCGTATTTAGTGACAGCATTTATTAATAACAAGGTTTCGGTTTACATACCCACAACTTGCCAATAGCAACTATCAACGTATCCAGTGTGAATATTATAAAGTGTTACAAGGGGATATGTTGAAAACCGTTTAACTATTTAAAATGGAATTTTAGGAATTAATATGCTACAAGCTCGACATCTTAATTAAAATTTTATGACACACAATTTCGTAAGGAGTGGAGGTGACATCAACATTTCAAATGGGATGATATACATTTTTTGGCAAAAACTGATAGCGTGGGGTCAGTTATGCATTACTACAAAAAATCATCAAATTTGTTTGAATTGTTTTTACAATAATTAAAATGCATGCAACAAATGGAAACACGTTTCGATGACAACTATTTATTTCAAACTAACAGTTTTTAACATTTTGTTGTAATTATTATTAGAAGTAATAAATATCTTTCAAAATGTATGTAAATTATGGCCAATGCCAACTCTAACCTAGAAGTTGATATGTCATTGATGATTACTTGGGAAACGTTGCAACGAGTACAAAATTCATTTAAAAAACGAGTGCAACATGTTTAGAAGTAGAAGAAAGACATTTCGAACATGTTTTGAAAGACAGAAGGTAAAAACCCTAAATAGTGGATTATTTGTTAATTTATTTCTTGTTAAACTTAATTTGTTGTTATTGTACAAAATAATAGAATAAATATGACGATTTTTTTGTAGTAATACATAACTGACTTATGGTATCAATATGTGCCAAAAAAAATATATCATTCAATTTGAAATGTTAATGTCGCCCTCACCTCTTACGAAATTGTGTCAGAAAATTTTAATTAAGGCGTCAAAATACGTCCCCCTTGTAGCATGTTAATATCCGAAAATTTCACTTTTAACAGTCAAATGGTTTTTGAGATCCCCGCTTGTAACACTTTAAAATATTCACCCAGTATACTGTCGTCCTAAAATCAAACGCGGAATCTACTGATAGCACCAAATCAAGAAATTATACATAATACATGAAAAAGGTGATTTAGCATGTAAAATGATAAGGAAAATCTATTACACAAGATTTTCTGTGTTATTTTATTAAATGAATACGAAAAAGTCAGATACGGCCTACGGTTTTTTCTAAATAGTTTTTAGGGGATGAGGGAAGGTGGACCGTTGCTGCTACACATTCACGGTGTTGAAGGTACGGCGGTAAGGTCTACTGAAGCGGACGGGTATCGGGTGTGTATAAGGAGTGCAGTACCTCGGTCGGGATTGCGAAGGTGTGTGTTGTAGTGGGATATGTTGAGGATGCCTCGGTTGGTTAGTTTTGTCTCTGTTATAGCTAGTACTTGTATATGGTCTGTGTCTAGTAGGTGTTTGACCAGGTGGCGTTTTCGTCGAACGCCACCCGCGTTAACAGTCCCTATCGTTAGATCCATTGTTGCGGAAATGAAGGATGGGAAGTTAGGGAGTGTGGATAGGAGTTTACTCCGTTCGGTGGTGAAACCGACCTTTGTACCGCTCCAAGCGCAGTACAATCACCTGTCTAAGAACTCCCTCCCTACGTAGTCCGTATTTTTCGTGTTAAGCGCGCGCCTATCGGGGAACATAGTAAACAGGGTAAACGATAAGGCTCGCAGAAAGGTGTTGATTTTGAGAAAGTGCTCGTGGCTCTCATCGTCAGGATCGGAGGAGATGGTGGAATCTGTTTCCAGCTTGGAAAGGGGGGCTACATTGGTAGGAGAGGATGGGATCACCCGCCGTTTCGCACAGTCGAAACTGTAAGTAGGGTGGGAGCCGCCGCAGTTGTTATACTTTGACGAGGATATGGAAGGGCAGACTTGGGATTTGTGGCTTCCTCACTTCAGGGAACGGATAGGATACTCTACTGCTAGGTGGCCCACCTTGGTGCAGGTGGAGCAGTATTTAGGTATAGGATTGGGGGTGTGTGGAGGCTCGCATAGGTAGCGTCTGCCTAACATACAGACGCCGTTATGCAAGAGCAAGTTTATGGGCGATTTGGAGTGGGTAAGGATACGACAAAAGGATGTGGGACGGTTGGTGGCTCCTAGAAACTATACGGATGAACTTGGTAACGTCGAGAAGGTCGATGGCCTGTATAATGTCTTCTTCGGTTATGTAACGGTCAACCTCACGGATGACACATGACAGAAAGAGGGGTTTGGGTGCGGGTCTGATGTGGGTTGGGCCGGACAGTTGGGATAAGGTAACGGATGGGGTTCCAAAGGTGGCTTGGATGAATTTCTTCACTTCAGCGGTCGGGATGGGTTGAGAGGCGATTTGGTTGTGGTTGAATCGAAGATTCACCCACGGGAGTTGGAGAGGGCGCAAGGGGATGTGTAGCTGCTTCTGGGAAACAACTGTTTTAGGAATATTGCGTAAGCAATATGGGAATTTGAGTTGGGTAACGGTGGAGTTCGAGGACGCGGATGAGGAGGATATGGACATGGTGGAGGGTAAGGGTGACATCCTGGTGGTCGTTCGCGTCAACGTCGTAGTTGTCGTAGCCCGAGTTGATGCTACTAGCGAAACTACGGCAGCGTAAATCACGGTAGGTGTCGTCGGGGTTAGGGGAAGGAAAAGGGGGCTGGGAGGTGCGGGTTAACTATGTCTTATCATGGTAGGTTAGTATTGAATTGGGACGTGTAATTAAAAAATTACAATTATTTATTTGTTTGCGGAAGATGTACTTCCACCAAGGTGCAGCCTCACACCCCGACGGGTAAGGCTTAGAGTTAGGAGTCCGACAGAAATGGAGAGTTTTGTTAATAGGTTAAAGGATACAATGCCGTAATAAATTAATTTACCCTGCTGCGTTCCTCTTCGTGTGATTGGCTCTTCGTCAGTTGTCGTCGATATCCTTCATGCTTCCTCGATGCTGCTACTTCCGGTCCGGCGGTCGTCTTATCCCTGGTAAAGAATGTTTTTCCGCTTTCCTTTTATAGTGGTGTGTTAACAGTGACCACTGCTTTAGAGAAAGCAGCAAAGAACCCGTTTAATCCCGACACGCGGTTGATTAATTAATTAGAAAGTGTAATTAAGGATAATTACTCCGTGACTTGTCTGATCGACGGTACGCCAAGAAGTGCGCGTCTGGGCATGTTGTTTGTTTATTAATAAGTGATGGTTGTACGTGCGATATTCGGCTAAAAAAAAGAAATCTTGCCATCGAAACCTCGGTTTTATGCAGAACTTACCCTTTAGTTGCTAAGGATAACTTTGGCTCTGCTGCCTGACATTTTGCTATCATAAACAAGTAACTATTTCTTAGTAAGAAAAATCTACAGTAATGTTAATTATTTACCTTTTAATTAACACTAGGAGCCACAATCAGACACAAGTAAGCGCTTTGTAGTAAGGCTGATAAAACCAGACTATAAGGTACTCGCGAATTTAGCAAAGATTCCTAGTACAATAGCGGTAGCTACAGGACACTAGAAACAAAAGCCGTATAAGCCCCCCCCCCCGGCCAAGTGGATACGTGTTTCCGGCTAGTAGTATGCAGATACCGCCTCTTATCTTAAAAAAACAGAAAGTGAGGATATGACAAATTAAATGGTGTTTTTAATATAACGATGCAGATACCGCATTTTTCTTTGAATATGCCATAAAAAAAAGATGCTACCATACTAAAAACGCAAAAAAATCGATTTTTTTTTGTAGATACGGTGTATGATTTTAATACGGCAATGTAAGCAAGTTGTATTCATAAATACCAAGTTAATATTTAGTACTTTACTTCGTATATTATGTTCCCAGTACTTCACATTCCACAGCTTCGATATTCTCTGAAATCATTTAAAGATGCCAAATTTTCAATTATATTCCAGTTTTCTTATACACTAATCACCGGAACAATCCTTTAAATAACAAATATTCAACATGTGAAATCAAATCTGTTCATGAATAATCAGTAAAAAATCAGTTGCCAGTGCAAAAAAGTAACAAAACTAATTACAATAAATTAACAAGTAAATGACCCTCGGTTATAGATCAACCCTTAATTTTACACAACCTAATCAACTTAATCTGGAGTTAAGGAATATTGCTAAAAAAATTCGATATTTTCTTTAAAATATACTAAAATTCGCAAATAACGGGTATTAATAATGCTTTCGGCGATATCGTAAACACAATTTAAACATAAAATTATATTATAACAGAAACCATCCGTTAGAGTACAAGCATCATGTTATAATACAATATTAGTAAAGACAATTTAGTACAAAAGAATTCTATATAAGACTATAATATCTGCTTCAATTAAAATTCGAGAAGTAATTTTTCTAAATAACTTCAATAATTTTGAGGTGGTAACGATCTCTCTTTCAAAGTTTAACGTATTTGAATTCCTGGTGGTAATTATATAAATTTAATTTCTTATGAATATGCACATAAAATCCTCGAATAGGATTCGGTACACGGACTTCTTGATCGCTAGTCAAGTGCTCTATCAACTAAGCTATCAGAGTTTGAATTCCATTCGATAGATATCCTTGTTGTACATATTACTGTTAACAGTGTATTATTAACTTTATATAGGTACAGTTACTATGTGTGTTTTACCATGTGGCCTGCATATCGCTAAGATAACATACACAATAGCCACATCACTGATTTTATAATCATAATTACTACACGCAATATTAAATAGTAATCCTTGAAAAGATTAAACAATATGCATTCTTGATTCATTACATAAACTTTTTTTAACTACGCACAAAAAGATATTCCCTCGAAAGGGATACTTACCCAGTACTTCTTTTACGCTAGATATGACCTCTCCCAACTGAGCTATTAGGGATCTGAATTACATTCGATGAAAATCCATTAGAGTTGATATTAATAGGATATTGTTTTATTTTTACATAGTTACAGGTTTACAATGTGCCCCGCATGTCGCTAAAGTTATACATACGATAGACACATTACTGGATTTATAATCATTATTGCTATTTGCAGTACTCCTTCGTATAGGATCCGAACCGATGACATCTTGTTCGCTAGGCAAAGGCTCTACTAAGTATTTGATAGAAACCCTTTATGAATACACTATTGTTAAGAGAGTATTGTATTAATTTTACACAATATCTTTTTTATGAACATATTTAAAAAATTTTACATTTATATTACAATCAAGAATGCAAATTCTTTAAGCTCTCCAAGGATTATTATTTAATATTGGACCACTAACAATATAACATCAATTATGCGTTTATCGTGTGTGTAATTGTAACGATATGCAGCTCACATGGTATAACAAAATTAGTAACTATGTAAAATTAAGACAATATCCTATTAACAATACATAAAGCGTGTCTATAGACTGGAATACAGATCCCAGCTAGCTCAGTTGATAGAGCCCATGTCTATCGAACATGAGACGGGAGTAGGTTGTGTTACTTTTAAATTAGCATCTCTTAATCGTTCACTGTTTTATGTTGTGTAATATGTTCGCTTACTCGGTACATAAACAGTTGTAGGTAGCGCACCGCGAAAATTTTATGATTATAATAAATAGGTTCAAATCGCAATTGTCACCGCGATAGAAGGGTTAACGGGGTTTGATATATTTTTTATACATTACGTCGTAATTTGATAATGGTTCCTGGATGTTTTATTTTCTCTATTTTACATAGTTGATATTTGAGTAAGGGTTGACAAAAAAACACATGTTCACCCGAACTGCCTTTATTGAAGAGGCGTAACGAATAATTGGAAATTCTTATGCGCACATTCTTGATAAAAAAATGTCACTAGCTAGTAATTAATTACGTCGGTACTCACTGCAATCAAAGGCGTCTTTGGTACTTGGAAACTCGAGACCTAAATGTAGAGTTCGTTACGGACGAATGCATATATTTAAAATCAAGATCTCGTTCAATAATTAATATGAAACTGTTCCAACATAATAATTTTTGGGTTTTTATTACTTTTGAAAAATGGGGTGATTGCAGGAGTAAAGGTAGTAAGTTTTGAAATCGGGGGAAAAGTATTTTGGAGTTACCGTATCGACGGAGCCAGATCGATAAATACCTCCATTGTAAACAGTTTGTTTTTAAAATAATTCTTGCGTGTACCTTTTCTTTTGGATTAGCCAACGCTAATTTGCCTTTTCTTTCGGGTGTTAGTTTTAATGTGTTTTTCAAATGTTAATCTATAAATAACAGTCACCCTTTTTGAAGTTAAACCGCATATGTTTAGCGTAAGTAGGCATTTTTGTATAAATTAAGGCGGTCAGCAAATGACTCCACAAGCTTATATAACCTATTAAACATCTAGCATTGCCTTGCAAAGGTATCTTATTCGCACGCGGGCTCATTTAGCTGAAATCTGCTAAAATAAAAGACCATACAGGGTTCCCTCATTATTGCATTTGTATAAATTAGCATTGTTGTTTGTTGTTTATCTTTATATTTGGGTGGAGGTGGGCTGGTGAACGGGCACATGATACCGCTGGTTATTAATTATAAAAAGCAATTGCCAAGTGAGTACACACTCCCGGTTCCAGATAACCATTAAACACCTCGAATTTTATTTTTATTATTGTATAGTTGAATGTGTAACCTGAGAAAGGGGCGCTGCATCTTTTCTAACGCACTCAAACTTATATATCTATCACGCTGTTAGGATCTATTTATAACTTACCTTCGTAAGGCTTTGTTTTAATTAGTTTTATTATCAGTTTGTTAAGTAGAACTAATTTCCCTTTATATGTAATTTCTTGTAACTGTACCTATATATTTTACGCTTTAGTAGTCACTAAACAATCGTGCACGCGTGAATTCCTTGTCAATTTTCTTTTATCATTGCCTTTACCTTATTATTACCTGTGCAATTTCACTATTGCTGTATTTTATATGTACCGTAATTTGCTTTATTGTTTTGTGCTTATTTACATAAAGACCGGCATGATTGGGTTTAAAGGGCCACATGTTTGCTATTACGATTTGTTTTCTGATTATTTATGACAAGAGTGGGTGTGACTACATGGGTCTTTTTTTTATTGTGTTTATGAGCAACGAAACTGCTTTTTATTTATTTTTCTCTTAATGTTATAATTTTGTACGCACTTTAACCTAATTTAATGGTGTTTTGTTATATATTTAACCCGTTCATTTTTTTTTGTATTATTTGATTTATTAACGTACTTGCGCAATTACTTATTCATGAATAAAATGGGATTTATTGGTGGTTTTTTCCCGCAATGGTATATTAACGGGATGAACCACTATTGCGCAAAGCTTGTTGACTTTAATTAGAGTAGTTTCATTGTCTACCTGCCCCTCATGATGCAACATTTACCTCATCCAGCCTACCTAATTCAAATAGCACAGCGTACCTACTACTAGATGACCACTTCGTTTGATCAGATTTGAGGTTTGCGAGTAATTAAATATCAGATTGCAAATAAATTCTAATCTTTTAATTATTGTCAGGAAAGTCCATGTAACGCAAGCAATTAATTTGAGTAACAGTAACATTATTGTCAGTAAAGTCAAGACAAATCACTTAGCGATTGTTTTGTTCTTGAATTTGCATTCTTGCAAATAAGTTCAAATTTCACTTTTCAAGATAGAGTACCTGGAGGAGGCTACACAGTATAAACCTCGAATACGTCACTCGGAGTGTAATCAATTGCGTTAACTACTTTTTGTAGACAAAAGTCCAAAATATTATCAATCCTAACCCAACTGTTTGTTCCACTCTCGTAAAATATGTAACAAAACATTTATAATTACCAACAATAATCCAACATTCTAGTCTAATTTGGAAAATAATAGTTAAATCTATGAATTTCAAATTGATTTGTAAAAGTATAATGCTGAGTACGATATATTAAAAAAAAACAGAAGCAAATGTACTTCTAATAATAAATAATTTCAAGGTAGAAATTATTCCTGCATTTGGCATGCTTCAAAACCCTTGATTCATGATTTCCTAATTTAAAATCATATCCATATATATATATATATATATATATATATATATATATATATATATATATATATATATATATATATATATATATATATATATATATATATACATCATGCAATCATTATTGCGTCCGTACGTAATTCCTTAATTTGGCGTCACCTAGAACAAGACGTATTCTCTGATATTTTATTGAAGTATATAGGTCAGCATTTTTTTCTAAGTTCTATGGTCTATTCCATATGTTTCTAGCTTTTTTTTTACTATATACATAATTTTTGTACGTTTGACAATCATTCTGGAACCCGTACATTAAAGTACTGCACTAAAAATCATTAAGGCGTCTTGCTGCGTTGCATGCCCTCTTAATGTAACAAAGCAATCATTTTGGCATCTCGGATTAGAATATACATAATGTTGTTGTTGCAAACATTTAGGCGTCAATATATTTTATATTAATAGTTTGTGAGCAACCAGTTTGACGTCTGCTTTCATATTATCCAAAAATGTTATGAATGTTTCATTTTGGCGTCTTAGTTTAAAATATACACAATGTTCTTGTTGCAAACATATTGGCGTCTACATATTACAATTAATAGTTTATGTGCAATCAGTTTTAGGTCTGCTTTCATCTAATTCGAAAAATATATGTTCTATCACCAAAGAACTAGCCGATCATTTTGACGTCTTAGTTAAAGATATACATATTGTTATTATTACAGCATATGTGCGTCAAGGTCTATTCATATATGTTTAAATAAAATCAATACAATACTTATGTTATTTAAATAGCTCCCAATGTAGAAGAGATACGTTTATTAAGTAAGGGTAAAGTACAGGAAAGCAGTGAATAATGGGTGCGTACTAGAATGTTGAGTTTAGTACAATCAGCCTATTTCAACTACTTTAATTATCAGACAAACAATTTGATGAATGTATTTTCTCCACTTTTTTAGTTATTTAAAAATTATAATATCTTCATCACCATTCAATCCAAAGAAAGTCCCTGGTTCGAACCTGTTTTAGGCGTGGATGTTTGTTAAGGTGTCGCTAAAAACGATCGCCGACAATTGGTCACGCGAAAAATTGTCGCGCACATTTGAGCGCGCCTCAAAATATCGCCAGCGAAAAAAGGGCGCTCACGAAAATGATCGCGGACAAATAGTGGCACTAAAAAATTTAAATTTTTGTTAACAATTATCTAAATACCAGACTGGAACACTGCGACGCGGCGTTGATTTCACTCAGTACACTCTAAATTTGAAGGTGAGTGTATAGATCATTTGGATCGACGACACCAGAGACGACAACCGCAGTTTTCAAGAAATCTTTGGAATTGTTTTGAATTCATAGAGGAAGTCATACCATATACAAATTATTCTGCAGAAGGATGGCACAATAGTGTCTCCTCTATATTAAATGCAGCACGTCTAAATTTGTAGAAATTTATCAATTCGTTAAAGAAAGAGGAAAGTTTACATTGTTTGAAAATTGAACACTACATAGCTGGAAACGAACAGCCATTCAAAAAAATTTGTAAAGATACGGCGCAGCGACAGAAAACTATTTGTCAATAATATGCCAATCATCCACATTAGGAGTATTTAAGGGCGGTTGCTCATAACTTCGAGTTACAAATATAAAAAGCAGAAAAGCAAGAACCAACAAAAAAAATAAAAAATCATAAAATATGAAAACATAAAAAAAAACTTTTAAACATGGCAGTTATTAACTGCCAGTCCTAAGCCTGGATAAAATGTGGAGGAATGTTTAATAGTTATATTTTTTGTCCGCGACCTTTTGATGTGCGTTCAAATGTGCGCGACATTTTTTCGCGCGACCAATTGTCCGCGACCTTTTTCCGTACATTCGTTTTTTAAGTATAGTGAATTAGATGTAGAGCAGCCTTGCATAAAACCCCGCCTTTTGAAAGTCAATAAAAATTTTCAACAGGGAAAAGAATGATACAGGTTCAGTGGAAGCATTGTGTGTCGCCCTATTATTAGGAACTAGTAGTGCTGTTTATGGACATGGATGGGTGTCGTACTCATTATACCTCTCTGAGTACAATACAAAGTACTCAACTTTAGTTCTAAAAGTACAAATACGCCAGCGACATGGAGGTCCTGATAAACGATAAACACACATGCACCCATGCTTGCACATGTACTGACACACAAGCACTGACGCGCGCATGCGCAGACACGAGGTTAATAATAGAACTGGTTTCTAAACGCCCTAAACGGTACTAATTTAACTTGGTCGCACTAAAAAAAATAATTTTGATAAATAAACGGTCTCATCGTAACAAGTTACCACGTAATTCAAAATTAAGACACTTGTTTCTTGATCCACATTCTGCAGTTCGTTAGAGGTTTACTAAGCAAAATCCAAGGATGAATATACTTCGCGGTAAAACTTTCGGTTAAACTATCTACCTCTAAGAATTGAAACAAATACTAATTCAAAATTAAATCTATGAAGTGTCGATTAAAACTATGAATTTGGTGTACAAAGTTATTTAATTAATTTTAAACGGATTTTTTATATTTGTACACACACAAATATAGAAGCGAATCCGAAATGCGATTTAAAAAGTCACCCTTTTAAAATAAGGGTAATACTGTCATCTCAACTGTTAATAATAAGTAAGTTTTGCATTGGATTATATCATCTGGTAACGTTCGAATCAGCTGGGTGTCCCAAGCAAAATTACTAATACAAACAACCGTCGTAGTTATCTACCTATGACAAAACTGTAAAACATATTAACCAATTTGCATTTTTAATTTTTTACATTTATCTGTAAATTTTATTATTTTCTGGGCGTGTACAAAGAATGGTGTATTTGAGGTGCATGAGGTAGCTAATCTTGCTTAGAATAAACAGTATGTATATATGTTAATATTTGACTTCAGAATGATTTACAAAATAATGCATGTGTGAGTTCATAATGATGTTAAGTAACATCAATTGTATATCTAGGTAGAATGACGCCAGAAGGCTGTAGACCGTAAATATGAAATTACTTCAAATTAAATAAGAAAGAATGTTAGAAATTGGTTTTACAGTGTTGCCATTTAAAGACGTCTGAAAGATTGTAGATGTACAGAATAAATACAATAAAAGTATATTTAGAAATAGCGCCGTGACGGCAAAGTGCTGAACTAAGTTTGTATACAATTTTACGAATTACACGATTTTGGCGTCGACAAGTTTTTAAAAAATCTCAACGTAGGAGTATGGAATGGGCCCCAAACTCAGAATGAGTATTATAGGATTCTATCAGAATTGTCTTTTGTCAACGGTGCTTCTCTAACACTCATACCAAGAAAATTATTAAGGATTGTAATCTGGCGTCCATATACAGACGCCACTTTGCAAAGTGTAGCCAGATTGATGGTAAATGCCAAATAGATGGACGCAAAATGATAGAATGATGTATATATATATATATATATATATATATATATATATATATATATATATATATATATATAAGATGCAACGATCTATCCATAGATTAGAATTATATTCCATTAACTATTATTTTTTGAAGGTTTATGGTTAATATACTTAACGCACACAGGTATGAATTATCATGGTTGTAGTCGAAACCTTTATATTAATACAAAAGAAAAAAACGAATAAAAATACGGTAAACAGTAACTGAGGATAATATCTGCCAAGATTCATCAATGTAGCCAAAGGTAACCAAAGAATTATTACAATAAACTTTCCTGACAATTGTTTTAAACAAAACTTAAGAAAAAATTATTAGGGAAGGCCCAATACATTCTAAATAAAAGAATGAGTTGCATGATTAACTGTATTAAAGCAAATTTTTATATATACCTATAGATATGTGAACAAAGAAATCGGGCATAGAGGAGTGAGATTTGGCATAATTAAAAGTTCATATGAAGGAGAAGGAAAAAATATAAAACATGTATAATATGTGTTACAAATATATTAAATTAATTAATGCGCAATGACGTAGTTGTGCACGCTCTCAGCTGAACGTAGTCGAACAAAACTCAAAAAAATTATATGTTATATACTTTTTGATAAAAGAGCCTCACTAACGTTCAAACTTCAAAATTTAATGAATTACGGTTGAATTTCGACCGACCACTTTGCAACTAATCAATATACATATACATTGACGCGCAGAGAAGTAACAAAATAAAAAATCTAGATTGGCCCCTACTAACTTAAGTCTAAAACACACAAAAAGAATAGTGATTAGAATTGATTGTTTTTATGACCTAGTTGAAACACAATACTAGCAATTGCCCTTTTTTTAGGAAAATTAAATATACAATGCAAATTGACCTGCCTTACTTATCAATTTCCTTCCATTTCCGTCTAATTCACTAATTAACGGGGTTGAACCCTTCTAATTAACCTTCGGTATTGTGAACACCCGCACATTTACAGGTATCTACTGCACTTTATTTAAATCTTTGGATTCACAACTCAAATTATTATTATATATATATACATATATATATATATATATATATATATATATATATATATATATATATATATATATATATATATATATATGACTGTAAAAAAATCATGTTTAAAGTGCACTATTGAATTTTACAACGCAAACCATTATGCCTTCCTTAAACCTACGCGCGATCGCTCGTTTTAGTTGTAACTTGCCAGTTTTGTAAAGTACAAAACATTCAGTTAGTGCTTGGTCAGAATTAGCTCAGTTACTTTAAAGAAGTTTCTTAACTTTTGATTATGGGCATGATCTTTTGTTACAAATCAATCAACGAACTCAAGGTGTAGAGGAGAATGTTATAACGTATATTATAGCAGTTCAGACACTTTTTAAAAGATTATCTACCACTAACTCTGAAACAGAAATTTTTTCACAAATTCGAAGAAATTTAAATCCATATTTCGCATCCCATATTGGTATTAAAAAATGTTAGTTCATTAATGGATTAAGTGAAGCATGACGGGCAGTTTAAGAATAAAAATTTCGTACTGCAGGGTATGTCACCTCCTAGAAAACGTGTTGGTCTTTTAGAACCTGATTTAGCTTGTTTATCTTTGAGTCAGCCGCCTACCACCAATACAGTTAGTGAAGTTCAAGTTATTTCGTCTAGTACATGTTGGAATTGTGATAGGAGAGGACACTCCCATAATGAATGTTCCGATCCCCGTCAAACTTTTTGTTTTAGGTGTGGTAGAAAAGGTAGTTACAGTAACTCTTCTCTTAGTTGCAATTCCAAAAACTTGCAAAGCAGTGTCGGTTTTTCTATTTTTCGTCTAGCTCCAAACCTGACAGGTGCGGTACCGAAAAGCAATCAGCGAAATTTCGGAACCAACCAATTCAGACAAAAAAACTTCCAACCAACGACGAGTAATTGCCTCAGTTAAGACCTTATTTAAACCCAAACGAGACAAGTTTATAAATATTTCTCATTCTAGAAATAAGTTTCAATTTTCAGTTCCTATTGATGAGTGAAATAAAGGGCTTTCGACAGTTATTATTTCATGTTTTCATGTAGAAGAAACAGTTGCTCCAGTATGTGCGTCCCTTTCGTCTGATAACAGACTTTATCTTACTGTAAAACGGTTTGATCTTCTTATCTTGTCTTATTGATAGTAGTGCAGCAGCTACATTTAATGGTAGTACAGGTTTAAAATTTCATGGGAGTAATGCAATATAGTATAATATTAACCTTTCCAGTGTAAAGAACCAGCATCTTATACTTATATGTTTTAGAATAAATTAGGCACGGACCATCCTGTATGTAAAATTTCATAAGTTTACGCGATATTGCACAACAAATAATTTATTCATCACTGCTGACGTGTATTACTAAGAAACCGTAAGTTTCTGCACGTCAGAACGATTTTAACCAATCATAACGGCTATTCCCCGCACGGTAGCCGCGAAGCCGCCCACCGATACCTTTATAAACTCGCGACGCGCATAATGAAAAGAGAATCGAAGTAGATTCCGTTAAGCCGATATCCAGCAGCCGCCACCGTTGACCGTTCCAGAAACCAGTAGCCGCCGCCGTTCCGTCTGCTTAGAGTAAACACCGACCTGTTGTTCACCGACGAAGAGTCCTTCGCGATCGGGCAACCTAAAGTTCAATACCGCGATTGATAGACACGTAAGTTGTAAAGTTATACATTCTGACAATTCACATTCAAACACTACAGACCGTAAATAATTCCGGGCTGAGCCCAGGAGTTATACAAAGCACACAAACACCTAGAGGCACGCAGGGTAGATCTCGACGTATCTCGTCCGTAAATACTTCCGCTAAGCACCAGGAGTTTTACAAAGCACACAAACACCTAGAGGCACGCAGGGTAGATCCCCGACGTATCTCGTCACCACTTGAGGGTGAAGGGTTGTTACAGGGCTGTAAAGACCTACGACCTTTCTCTTAGTATATACAGTAAAGACAGGCCGTCGCCTTCGTCTTCTGGAAATTACTGAGACCCGCTCGAAACTCACACACTTACTGCATACAGATAACACGTAATAACCACATATGGTGTCTTTGATTAGTAGAGGAATACCTCCATAACCTGTAGTATAAATTTGTATATAAATATAACCATCGTAAATACCTGGTGCGAGAACGTTTGTAAATAAATTAAAGAGTACGTAGATTATTCGATCTTTACGTAAACCTATTAAAGTAATATTAAGTATTTGTTCCCTAGTTTAATTATCAATAATTAACTTAGTATAGTTAAGTAGTATAGAGAGTAATTAATTTAGTTAGATAAATAATCTAATTGCCTACATTAAACCGGTAATAATTAAAGAAAGATTGTCCGAATACATCGAGGTCGTATACGAGCATTTCGCGTGTATTACTTCCAGGAGTAGAACATCCTTGCTTCAGCGCTTCAGAGTTACTGGCATACAAACACGATATCGATTTTCTCAAACGAATCGAGTTCATTGCGCTGGCGCTTCGAGCAACCACTGCATCGAACAACACTCGCGCTACTGTACATACAGGACCGTAACCTAAACTGTATCTTTAGGTAAGGAATAGATTAAAAGACTATTTCTGTTCACAGAAGCGATTACGCACCCAGTGACACCAGGACCTGGACCAGGGAGTTCATGTACATGTTTTGTTAATACGTTCTTATTTTCTTTATTGTAAATATTTATTTAATATACCTGTTAAAAATGCTTTACGAATTTTATTTAAGGTTACAGTGTTAAGCCCATCCAGTAATCACTACGAACCACACCCCGTTTATAAAATAAACCCGATTGAGCAAAGCCGAGGCAAAATAAAACCGCGTTGGGTTACCAAACCAGAAGGGCGCAATATATATATATATAAAATTGCACCTAAAAGTAGGGAGCATTACATTTGGCACCTAAACGTGGGGCTCGAAAAACACTGAACACCTTAAATAATTTTCCGTTTACAGATTCCAAAAGGACCGCAGAAGTACCAGTAATCACATATTTTTGTTTTCCAGAGACACTAATCTGTCTGTTACAGGATGAGTATACCGAGGGACTCTGAAGATACCGACACCAAGAGTGGGATGGATTTACCATCTCAAGAAGGATGAATTAGCAACCGAAGCTAGGAAATATAAACTAGAGACAGGAGGAAATGTAGATGCACTTCGTGCCAGGATAATAAAATACTTACGCACCGGAGAAGGACAAGTAACCACACTGACACCAGAAAACTAACATTAACCGCTCCGATACCACCACCACCAGCTGGGGAACACCTAGACATTACCGGAACCAGACGCGCCGATATTTGCGATAGAATACGCAAATGGGTGTGAAATACGACGGTATCAGCGATCCGATTTCTTTCTTGGAAAGAGTAGAAGAATTACAAACCTGCTACAACATCACCGACCGTGACTATTACTCGCCCTTCCGGAATTATTAAAGGAAAGCACCCTGTTATGGTACAGAAACCATCAACAATCCTGGACGACTGGAAAGATTTCTTGGTCAGTTTTAAAATACAATTTTACCACCGCGACATCAATTTCAACTAGAGGAGGAAATCCGAAATAGATGCAAAACCCCGAGAAAAAGCTACGGAATACGTAACCGCCGTCCTGACCTAATGCGACGCCATGGAAACATGTCGAGAGAAGAACAACTACAACGTATGTATGACAACCTGAGGGTGGAATATAAATATTACATCCGCCAGAGAGATTTAAAGACCTGACCGAACTTCTCGAGTTGGCACCCAATTCGAAATGCTACCTCCGCGGACACTCCCGTCTCCCAGTCCAAACCGCCAGAAGGTACACTTTAGTGGTCTAACACCAGCTCCTGACACACCAGCACACCGTCCCCGTGAAATCAACACCACTAAAACCGTTCCAACACCTATCACCACCCGTATGACCGCTCCACCGTCTGTTGGAGATGTGGAAAACCGGACACTTCAAAGAGAGGTGTAGAGAACCGTTTAAAGCTTTTTGCTCGAGATGCAGCAAAGAAGGTGTATTATCCCGCGACTGCCCTGTCCGCGGTCGGAAAACTCCAGACGCCGGTAAAGGGACACCAGGAACTTTTACTACCCCGGCTTTACACCTGGAAACAAAACAACCGCCAGCGAGTGGACCACTTGGCTACAAACCGTAGCGCAGTTTCACGAAGGAAACCAGATAAAAGATTAGATCGTTCCTACGATGATAGACTCTTCCTAGAGATTATGGTCTTTAACAAAACCATCAATGCTTTAATTGATACCGGAGCATCCCGAACATATATAGGCGAGAAAGTAAAGAATTTACTAATTAACCACCGTATATATCCGAGCACGCTAAAAGCTGCAACTCTACGTCTTGCCGACAGTTCCATGACTGAAACCCGCGGCTTATACATTTTCCCCGCCAAGATAGGCAGGAAAACTCCCCAGTTACCGGGCTATTACATACCGCAACTGTCCACCGACATTGTGATTGGATTAGACGCGCTGGAACATCTTCAGGCCACTCTACATATACACCAGAAACAACTAGAAATCGCCGGAATACGTATCCCTTGCAAAGTTCCGTACAAGGAGGATTGAGTGGAATACATGGACCAGACGTAGACCAGCTGCCCGAGTTAAATACGAATTCTGGAAACCGAGATGAGGAAATTCACAAAGGTAACAGGAAAAGCAAAGATGTTATACATAAGATCACGCTCATGCCCGATGCTAAACCGATCAAACAGCGATACTATCCCGCAATCCAGCAATGCAAGAACTTATCAATCAAGAGGTTGATAATATGCTCGCAGAAGACATAATAGAACCGTCACACAGCCCGTGGAGTTCTCCCGTAGTGTTGGTTAAGAAACCAACTGGTTCATATCGATTCTGCGTCGACTTCGAAAAGTTAACCAGGTCACCATCAAGATGCATACCCGTTACCGTATATTCAAGGCATCTTAGACCAGCTGCGAAGCAAGCTATATCAGTACCCTAGACCTGAAACAAGGATACTGGCAAATTCCTTTAGAAGATGGAAGTAAATCCATCACCGCTTTACAGTACCCGGCCGTGGATTATACCAATTCAAAGTTCTACTGTTTGGACTTCATTCCGCCCCTGCTACATTCCAGAGATTCCTAGATTCTATTATTGGTCCAGAACTGATTGGACGCGCTTTTGTATATCTAGATGATATCATAGTTCCTGGGAAAAACATTTCAAGAACACCTGCATAACCTACGGGAAGTATTCAAGAGACTACGTGATAACGGACTTCAACTACAACCAGACAAATGCTACTTCTGTCAAACCCAACTCAAATATTTGGGACACGTCGTCACCGCAAAAGGAATTTTACCTGATCCAGAAAATCGACGCAATCATCCAAATACCCGCTCCCCGTACCGTTAAGCAACTCCGTCAATTTTTGGGACTGGCATCGTGGTACCGCAAATATGTTAGTGGCTTTGCGAAATTAAGTCAACCGCTTACCGAACTCTTGAAAAGAACACCAGATATCAGTGGACCGACACACAAAATCACGCCTTTGAAGCCATTAAACAAGCTTTAACCGCCCCCTGTATTAGCCTGTCCGGATTTTAATCAACCTTTTGTACTACAAACCGACGCAAGTACCACCGGAATTGGAGCCGTGCTAACACAAGGACAAGCACCGAATGAACGAGTGATAGCGTATATCAGCAGGGCACTGAACCCAGCGGAAAGGAATTACTCGACGATTGAACAAGAGTGCCTGGCCGTAGTATGGGCCATACAAAACTAAAAAGTTACCTAGAGGGTTATAAATTCACCGTGTTGAACCGATCATAGAAGTCTCAAGTGGCTTCGCACGCTAGAGAAACCGACATCCCGTCTAGCCCGCTGGATAATGGAACTACAACAGTTTGACTTCCAGGTGGAGTACCGTAAAGGGGCACTGAACAACGTGGCCGACGCGCTATCTCGCTTACACGAGGACTATAGAGTAAAAGCCGACCTGTCTCCATTAGAGGTGAGGAAACCGACGAGATAACCTGTCCGTGGTATCGAGGCTTAATACACAAGTCCGAGAACACCCTGATCAACACCCTCGATATAAAATAGAGGAAGGACAACTATTTAAATCATTCCCTGATCCGACACCCGAAAAGAGATGGGAAGCCATCCTAGTTGGAAAATTTGTATACCGCTAGAGAAACGCCGAGATATCCTGGAAGAATGTCACGATGTCCCCACCGCAGGACACCTGGGAATTGCGAAACACTATGCCGCATATACCGTAATTACTACTGGCCCACCATAAAATCCGACGTGATAAAATACGTAAAACGTGTATAAGTTGTCAGACTTATAAAGTAGTACGCAAAAGCCGCAAGGAGAAATGTACTTTTCGCGACCTGGACATCCGTGGACCAACGTAAGTACAGACCTTATCGGACCGCTGCCGCGTTCCAAGAAAGGCTATAAATTCCTGTTAGTTTTTCAAGACCGGTTAACTAAGTGGGTCGAACTTAAACCGCTCCGTAACGCTACCAGTCCGCCGATTATCCAAGCGTTAAAAGAACAAATAATATACCGCTTTGGAACTCCCCGACACCTGATCTCTGATAACGGCCCGCAATATACCAGCAAATTATTCCGCACGTTCTTGAAGGAACATGGAATCAACCATCGTTCTACGCCACCATACTCCCCGCATGCCAACCCGGTGGAAAGAACCAATAAAGTGATCGGGACGATGATCGCACAATTTACGCGAAACAACCAGCGAGAGTGGGACGCTCACCTGCCGGAAATAGCCTTCGCTATCAATACCGTACAGCATGGATCAACTGGTTTCTCCCCTGCCTTACTTAATCTCGGGAGAATTAGAACCACCTAGGGCATGGTCAACCCAGAAACAACCGCCGACAACAGAAGCAACCGCCGTAACCGCAGCTGATCAAGCGCAACACATGAAGTATTTAAAAGATCTACAAGAACTTGCTAGAGATTCATTAGCAAAGACCTTTGAAGTACAACGGTATCATTACAACCTGCGTCACCGAGCCTACCGCCCCGCAAAGGAGATCTCGTATATCGTAAAACACATTACCTGTCCAGCAAAGCAAAGAATTTTCCGCGAAATTAGCGAAAAAATATGCCGGTCCTTACCTTGTGTATAAAATAAAATCGCCCGTAATTGTCGAGCTCCGAGAACCCGGTAGTAGGAAAAGCGCGGGAGAAGCGCATGTAAAGATTTGAGAAATGCGACTGACGTCACCGATCAGACTAGACCAACGACCAATGGTAACGTTGAAAATTTAACGGCTATTAAAACCCGCGTGTTCAAAATCATATAAAAGCAAAGGATAAAACCAGAAATGATATCTTTCACAAAATGGCCCCATTTAAACAATGCGTCCGCCGAAAACTCCCGTTAAGAATATCGCCCTGGCAGCCACACCACCGCCGACCCGGGACCGAAGACTTGGACGCCGCGTTCTTAACGCGACGAAATTCTCCGGTCCGGGAACAATCTCCGCCGCCTGCGCCCGCACACCGTCTCCAGGACCATCCGCAAGGGATACAGCATGGTATTGGTCACCACCCGGCTACACCGACGGTAGACCAAGGACCCCACCACGCCGGAACATTTGCGCCGGACAACCGAGGTGACCGGAGGAATGAGGAGCTGCATATCCAGGAAATACCCGAACCGGCCCGCCTTATGCCGCCCCGGAATGCCTTCCGCCGCCAGCGACGCAATCGCCGTCGCGTTAGCATCACCATGCCTGATGGCATGAGGGTCAATAAAGCGGACGGATCTTCCGCAAGAAGAGGAAAGGGTGGTATGTAAAGAACCAGCATCTTATACTTATATGTTTTAGAATAAATTAGGCACGGACCATCCTGTATGTAAGATTTCATAAGTTTACGCGATATTGCACAACAAATAATTTATTCATCACTGCTGACGTGTATTCTAAGAAACCGTAAGTTTCTGCACGTCAGAACGATTTTAACCAATCAGTAACGGTATTCCCCGCACGGTAGCCGCGAAGCCGCCCACCGATACCTTTATAAACTCGCGACGCGCATAATGAAAAGAATCGAAGTAGATTCCCGTTAAGCCGATATCCAGCAGCCGCCACCGTTGACCGTTCCAGAAACCAGTAGCCGCCGCCGTTCCGTCTGCTTAGAGTAAACACCGACCTGTTGTTCACCGACGAAGAGTCCTTCGCGATCGGGCAACCTAAAGTTCAATACTGCTGATTGATAGACACGTAAGTTGTAAAGTTATACATTCTGACAATTACATCAAACACTACAGACCGTAAATACTTCCGGGCTGAGCTCCAGGAGTTATACAAAGCACACAAACACCTAGAGGCACGCAGGGTAGATCCCGACGTATCTCGTCCGTAAATACTTCCGGGCTAAGCACCAGGAGTTTTAAAGCACACAAACACCTAGAGGAACGCAGGGTAGATCCCGACGTATCTCGTCACCACTTGAGGGTGAAGGGTTGTTACAGGGCTGTAAAGACCTACGACCTTTCTCTTAGTATATACAGTAAAGACAGGCCGTCGCCTTCGTCTTCTGGAAATTACTGAAATCCCGCTCGAAACTCACACACTTACTGCATACAGATAACACGTAATAACCACATATGGTGTCTTTGATTAGTAGAGGAATACCTCCATAACCTGTAGTATAAATTTGTATATAAATATAACCATCGTAAATACCTGGTGCGAGAACGTTTGTAAATAAATTAAGAGTACGTAGATTATTCTATCTTTACGTAAACCTATTAAAGTAATATTAAGTATTTGTTCCCTAGTTTAATTATCAATAATTAACTTAGTATAGTAAGTAGTATAGAGTAATTAATTTAGTTAGATAAATAATCTAATTGCCTACATTAAACCGGTAATAATTAAAGAAAGATTGTCCGAATACATCGAGGTCGTATACGAGCATTTCGCGTGTATTACTTCCAGGAGTAGAACATCCTTGCTTGCAGCGCTTCAGAGTTACTGGCATACAAACACGATATCGATTTTCTCAAACGATTCGAGTTCATTGCGCTGGCGCTTCGAGCAACCACTGCATCGAACAACACTCGCGCTACCGTACATACAGGACCGTACCTAAACTGTATCTCTTAGGTAAGGAATAGATTAAAAGACTATTTTGTTCACAGAAGCGATTACGCACCCAGTGACACCAGGACCTGGACCAGGGAGTTCGCATGTACATGTTTTGTTGAATACGTTCTTATTTTCTTTATTGTAAATATTTATTTAATATACCTGTTAAAAATGCTTTACGAATTTTATTTAAGGTTACAGTGTTAAGCCCATCCAATAATCACTACGAACCACACCCCGTTTATAAAATAAACCCGATTGAGCAAAGCCGAGGCAAAGTAAAACCGCGCTGGGTTACCAAACCAGAAGGGCGCAATACTTATATATATATAAAATTGCACCTAAAAGTAAGGGAGCATTACACCAGTGTGGTAGAAAGTACACCTGATGATACTCTGCAGGAATGCCTTGGTCAAATTTCATTACGGTCCACTTTGAATGATTTTACTCGATGGATAAACTGTTTATTGTTGTCTTCTGTAATTCAAAGTATTGTGTTAGGAATGGAATTTAGTTCTATATGTGAAGTTAAGTTAGATTTACGTTTGAAAGCTTAGAGTACATGTCTTTCAACCAGTGCTTCTTCGCATGGTATATTATGTTAAGATGATTGAATTATGGTTTATTATGGTTAGGTAGGATTAGTACACATTTTCAGTTACAGTTGTTTTTTAGGTTTAGTTCAGCTTCAATTGTACCGTTCAGTTTAGTATCCTTTTTGGTTAGTATTGTTGCAGTTTGATTGTGAGTGTGTCTGTGAAAGCAAATGTAGTAAGGTTGTATGTTTGAGTGGGGATAGTAACACGGTTTGAGTCGTAATTCTTCGGTCCACTTTTCGCGTAGTTTAGAATTCATCCGGTTCTTATTAACTTTTTTTAGTGTTTTTCTGTGACCGAGTGGTATGTGTAACGTGCCAATTTTTCGCTATGGTTACTTGAATTCAAATTTTGAATTCGTGTTATTTGTAAATATATTTAAATTAATTGGGTATGTTTAGGCATATCTTTTTTTCTATCGATAATTAAATTTTGATGGATATTTTCTCCTTAGTGTGTATAATTACGAATAATATTAAAAAAACGGTTTCAAACTATTTCCGTAATAATTTATTTTAATTAATTACTCTTTTCCGAGATGGCGGTAGTGCAGTTACAGGTTCTCGTATGATTAAAAATACTGGTTATTGTAAAATTTACTTATATTTATTTATACTATTTTCTGTATGGTGCACATAATTAAACCAACCAGTTTGGTTACATTGCAGTAATCCTTTCCACGTTCCAATAACAATTTCATCTTTATAGCCACCTCTTCCAATGTGTTTTCACGTAATACTCGTTTGCATGTTCTCATATGAGTTCAATTACATTACATTCACAGTGGTACGATGGCAAACGTAACACTTCATGTCCATATCTTCTAATTATTTCATCTACCTCATACCTCTTCTCTGTTTGCCCCGATTTAATAAGTGAATAAGGTTCAGTTTTAAATAGTGTGGGTTCATAACTAATATACATATTTTTGCGTTAACCACGAAATCATCTTAGACTTAGAATTGATCTCTTGAATGTATGGTTTGAGAAAATGAGTTCGAATTTTGTTTTCCCAACACAGCTCTGCGAATAGGGTCTTTTTTGAACTTGAATCCTGATGTGTGTCATACACGATTTAAACTTCTATCACTTATTCATACAGTCAGCATTTAAAGCTCCAACTGTGACATGCTTTTCGGTAAATAAAAGCATTTCAGATGTGGGAATATGCATACGTTAGATTGTACTCACTTTGTGCATACATGTTGTACAATGTATTCCGAATACACATTATGGATGTTTCTGGCAGATCGTTCAGTTTTGTTTTTTTACGAGGTCGTTTTTTGTCTGGACTGGATAAGATTGGATTGGATCTACTACGAGACTTGATATTCTTGACTGTGCCCACATATATACCCAGAGCATTTGCCATACGCTGTAATTTTGCGATTACAATAGTGAAATAAAGATAAATATTACCTACGTGTTGAATGCAAGATAGTGAGGTTACGTGCTAAAATTAGGCGTTAGTCAAATTAGAATACGAGTATTTTATTTCTCTTTTTATTGCACGAAACTATTCAATGACATATGTCTATTGTGTTAAATGCACTTCATGCATGTTTCTATCCTTTTTTAAAGACCAATAGTATAAAGCCAATTCCACCAAATTATTAATGCTACTATTTCGTATGTATGTCCCCATGACTCAAAAGAACATACCAACAATTTACAACGTTTGGACTGCTTACACAAATTAATGACGTGCAACTGAACTTACATGAAATTTGCTATATACTTTTTTCGTCTATGGGTATTTAGCCACATCAGTTTTGTTTTATGCGCAATGCGAGCTTTTAGGTCATTTTCGTTTCGTCTATCTTGCGGCGTGCATGTATCTTGACCCCCCTACTATTTAATAGGGAAAACTCATTGTGTTAGGAAAACCTTCCCTTGTGTTAAGAAACCCTGCCTTCGTATCGTTTGTAATTGAAGAGACATGATGGTATGATTTCATTTAAAAGAGCGTGGTTGCATGACGTTACGTATAAAAAATGGCGTAATGATGATGCAAATCTATCTTGAAGAGAAATTGGTTTGGAGAGTTGGTTTTAGTTACATATGCCATTAGTACCCTGATTTAGTAGCCACAACATCTGTGCTGGTTACCCTGGTCGAGCATACCTTACGTTTACCTTTACCTTATTAGGTTTGTCTTATGGTACCTGGTGTTTATCATATTGTCATGAAATAAAGTTCTCAACCGTAATTCATTTCAATACAATGTATCAAGTTTATTTTGAGTGTAAAAGATGTAAGTACATATCCTTTTAGTGCAAATTGCATTTTATTTTATTTTATTTAAATGGACACATTGAAGTTTTAATACGGTGATAATGAAAAAAAAACAGCAGGCTTAGGTTAATGTTTTCTTGGATAAGAACATTTCACTTCGTAACCTTACATCCATAGCATTTGATGAGGATAGGCTATATGTACAGTGTAGGTATTGATTAAGGATTAGTTCACTATCGTAAAGCTTCGCGAAAAGTTAAGTACTATTTTATTCCGTTTGATACTGAATTTAATCAGCAGATATTATCTTGTTTTATTAAATATCTACTTAAATACAGCTGTTTTGTTATTTATTAAGATTACACGTGGTATTAAAGTACAACTTTCTCAATTTTTGTTGTATTTCAATAATTTAACCCACAAAAATTGAGTATACTGAGTATAGCTATTAATATATATCTCTACGTACCTGACGGCCTGACAAAGAAAAAAGCTCTCAATCTACAGTAAGTTTCATAAGTAATATACCTTACTGAGGTAGACAGTGGTGGAAACTTATGTTTTTATATAAGTGAAAATTTCTCTTTTTCTAAGAGAGGAAGCAGTAATTTAATTTTAATTTTTTTTATTTGTTATAAAGTGCTCTATCCAAAGTTTGACTGTCAATCTCTCTAATTGCAAAATTCCCAAACTCTTTATGGGTTCTCTCGCCTTCGAGATAAAAATCCTCTAACAACTCAGATGTCCATTCTGAATTCATATACTATTATTTTTTTTACATTAATCGATATCATCACAAGTCTCAGTGGTGGAACATTTATACCAATGGATACACAAAAGAACACGTGCGAAAATTGTTATTACACTATTAGTAAGTCGCTTATGTGGATCTCATAGTTACTTTACTAACCAAGTATTGTGGCTTCATCGTTCTGAACCAAAAAAGTTTATCCTCCATTCAAAGCTATTTATATTAAGATCAAACCTAACAACTCTGATGAAATATTTGTCCATAAAACACACATATGATTACGATCAATCTCGAATAAATTATTATACATGGGAAAATTCATACAAAGAATTACTTAAATTTGCCTACTATGTAAATATCATCAATGTATCTATAAGTTAGCGGCAATATTTCATCATTATCTTTAAGTAACTGTAATTACAGAACCATTTTCTATCAAGAGTGCCGGTGTGCCTGCGTATGTGCGCGTGTGGGTGTGACTGTTGATGTGAATGTGGGTGTTGGTGAAGGTCTGACTGTTGATGTTGGCTTTGAGATATCGTATCTCAGATATTTCAAGAGCGATCGCATATGACCATAATTTGCAGAACCCAGTGATTTTGGATCCAGGTGGATCTACAGGACAAGGAGTAAGAATGATAGTTAAGATTTGACTTTCACAGTGAAAACTCAAATAAATGAAAAGCGATTGTGTTCAAACTTAACAAACTTGTTTAGCATCTATAATGCCTAGTCTCCAGTTATTTTTGTACCTAGTACATATACAGAGTGAGAAGTAAAAGTGGTAAATGGAGTATTATTTAGACCGCGATCTGTTATCTGACATCGGTCAGTATAAAAATGTTGTTGTGTTAAAGTACCAATTGCCATCTTCATGTTCTCTCCAACTGTTTGGTTTTTCTCCATGTTACTCGAATCGAACTGATGTCTCGATGTACGGTCTCCTGTTTATATCTGGTGTTGTATACTTCACCACTTTTACATCTTTTACTTCGGCTACTTTCTTCTTTTTCGATCTTGCTGTTGTGGGCGTTATTGGTGTGATGGCCTGTTGGATGGCCTTTTTTTGTCACGTTTTTGATGATGGCCATTATTCTGATATTTCTATGGAAATAAGGTACATAGGGTTAAATCTAAATCCAGTTAAAGAACGCGTTTCTAATTTTACATACGTTCTTCAAACAGGTATATAAATATAATATTATTACGTTAGGTATCTAGGTATTTTTCAAAGTACCAATTTCGTCTCCCTTATCTACCCCTACCGAAGCCGTATTTCCCAATAGAACATCCTGTATAATTAGGTTAAAATAAGTATATATCCAAAGTGCAAACAAAACTGAACCATACGATAAAAAGTAGTAGTAACTACTAATAAATTAAAAATTTTCACTAGATTTCACGGTGTTTCTGGAGCATGCAACTAGAAAGCTAGGAGATAATGGGACACTAAGAAACAACGAACCGTATTTTTCATTTCTCGACGAAGGCAATTTTATCTAACCGTTCATTGGTTAGCATTTTTCGAACAACCAATTCTTAATTCTAATTAGTAATAGCAGTCAAAAAGTACCTTTGTGTTTTGACCGGCTCTGTATTTTGAACGTCAAAATTTTAAAGAGTAAACTGGGCACAACTTTGGATCTTTACCAGTACTTTTTGAGAACGTTTGGGTGCACGCCTGGGTATATTGAACTTGGGTGGAGGAAAAATCATGCAATGAAACGATTTTACTAAATATGGAAATATTTGCCAGTGCGTGATTAAATTTGTTTTCACTGACAACAAAACTCTAATGCAAAGATTGCGGTGTTAACCAAATTTCACCACATAAATATTACTGCTCTAATGAAGGTAAAGTTGTACTTCATATTATACTGCCACACCCAATTAGCACTGGTTGAATACTTATCAGAAAATATATTTTTAATATACTACTACCAACAGCACTATATATCTTTACTTTGGAATACAATAGTTTGTCAATGTATCCAGACTTGGTATTACTGATACTGACACTTAAATATGAATCTTAACGGCTTCGACCATCGACGCTAAAAGAAAATATAGAATACGGAAACTATAACTTTATTAGGAAGTCATAATTTCTACCATTGTGCATTCTCATCGGTCATTAGTACTGTTAGTTAACAAATATTTTTATATGGTTGTGGTTCCAAACTATTATCATCGAGGAGGTAACCAACGTATAATGTGACTACAAAAGGTTTCTAGCAAACGGAGCTCGTAAGTGATTGTCATTAATCCTGAAATGCCTATTCATATTTTAATCTAAATAACTTGCCTTGTACTTTTACAATAAGTTACTTAAATTTAAATAAATTAATATTATATATATAGATATAAAATTATTGCCATGCATAGTGCCACACGATAGAGGACACTAAAATAAGAAAAAAATTTCCTTACAACTCAAGAAAAGTGAGCTAGCTTGCCATCAAGCATACAGTCCACTCTTGCAATAACGTCCAATGAAACGTCTTCTAATAATGTGTTCAGGTTATTCCTTTTCAACAGTGCGACGAGTTCTGGAAACTCCCACTATCAACTATTTTTTTAAACAGACATCTTCACCACCCATCTTCATCCAAACGCCTATGCACGTCAATAAGTGTTCGAACATTATGAACCTGTCTTAAAGGATATCATTCTCGATGGATACGTTGAGCTATGGAGAGATTTGACCGAGCTTCTGGGTCAAATTTGCATGCATCGGATGCATTTTTCTCGTAAACCGTTGTCCTAGCGACTTCAATAAGGTATACCTTTCTGAAGCAGAAAAGATGGGAAAACAAATTTTTCCAGTCGAAAATTACATACAGTGTAAGGCGAAAACGTTACGACCTATTCAAACAAGATCGAAACCTGTATGTGGCGCCCTCTATCAGCAATAAAAGAACTAAGGTCATATTTGAATTCTGCGTGATACAAACCTCCTGTATACAAAATTTCGTCCGCTTATTACATCATTGTAAAAAGATATTAAAAAAAAACAAAAAAATAATTAAACCTATATCTTTTAAACGAAGGCGTTGCGGTTCATAGGAACTTTTTTTCTTATTTTAGTGTCTTCTATCGCGTGGCACTATGCATGGCACTTTTTTATGTCACCCTGTATATGTATTGTATACAGGGCGCCACATAAAGGTTTCCATCTTGTTTGAATCGGTCCTAATTTTTTTGCCTTACACTGTATGTCATTTTCGAGTGTAAAAATTTGTTTTACCATATTTTCTGCTTCAGAAAGGTATACCTTATTGAAGTCGCTAGGACCAACGGTTTACGAGAAAAATGCATCCGATGCATGCAAATTAACCAAAAGCGCCAAAGTAACTTATTTGCGAAAACAATGACATAACACTTCAACAATTAAATTTTAATAGCAACAATGAAGGGGAGTGAATAAAAAAAAAGCATTAAATTTTTATTTTTATTTCAAATTGTTATCCTTGTACTTGAATACGTTTTTCAATTCTTCTTCCTAAGGATTGACGGCATCTTTGAAATATTCCTGGGTTATTACGGCATCTATCTGCGGATTCCATAATTCTTATCCATAGTTGCTCTTCATTATGTATTTCTACAGAATAAACATCATTTTCCATGAATTCTCAAAATGAAAAATCGAGGGGATTAATCCAAAAATTCCCTTGCAAATCGAAAAAAGTGAGCTGGCGCGCCATCATGCATGTAACGCATTCCACCAATAATAGCCAATTGAACATCCTCTAATAACGTATTTAGTTCATTCTCCAAGAAATTTCGATACAGTTCACCTGTCAATCGATTGGACAATTGAAATGGGCCAATTAAGTAATTGTCAATTATACCTGTCCACACATTAATAGAAAACCCATATTGGTGACTTCTAATTACGGTTTGATGAGGATTTTCACCACTCCAATGATGCATATTATGTAGGTTCAGAACACCTTCACGGCTAAAACCAGCTTCATCAGTAAATAAAGTTGAAGAAAAAATATCGTGTCTTTGATTTTGCAACCATTCGCAAAATTGTACACGAGGAAGATAGTCATGTTCTAATAGTGAATGAACCTTTTGGAAATGATACGGGCGAAGAAGTTGTTCATTGAAAATTTGTTAACTGATTCACGGTTAACATTTCGTACCGCTAAACTTCTTTTCCTGGTGCTTGTTCTCGGATTATTTTCTACCATTCGTAAAACAGTTTCTTCGTTTCGCGCAGTGCGACAAGTTCTGGAAATTTCACTATTAACTTTTGGTTTTTTAAAACAGCCATCTTCACCCAAACGCCTATGCACGTCAATAAATGTCCTATTATGAGGAATATGCCTTAATGGGTATATTTCTCGATAGATACGTTGAGCTTCGGAAGAATTTGATCTAGCTTCGCCGTAACACATAATTATGTCCCTGTATTCTTCAAAAGTGTAGTGAACCATTTTTGAAAGTAATTTTGAAAAATCCATAAGAGAATCAATGAAAAACTTAATCAAGAACACAAAATACCTCTAACAATACAATAATATTTTATCAAGTGTCATAGATTTCGTTTTTTTTTCGTAAATTTCCATCGCCTATTATTTTCATCACTCCAATAGTACATAAAATGGTTCACTATACTTTTGAAGAATACAGGGACATGATTTTGTGTGACGGAGAAGCTCGGTCAAATTTCTCCAAAGCTCAAGCTATCTATCGAGAATGATATCCTTTAGGACAGGTTCCTAATGTTCGAACATTTATTGACGTGCATAGGCGTTTGGATGAAGATGGGTGGTGAAGATGTCTGTTTAAAAAAAAAAGGTAATAGTGAAAGTTTCCAGAACTCATCGCACTATTGAAAAGGAATAACCTGAACACATTATTAGAAGATGCTTCATTGGATATTGTTGCAAGAGTGGACTTGATGCTTGATGGTAAGCTAGCTCACTTTTCTTGAGTGGTAAGGAAATTTTTTGAAAGGAGCTTTGAAAATAGGTGGATTTGTCGTGGGGGGCTTGTAATATGATCATAGAAGAACTAAGGTCATATTTGAATTCTGCGTGATATAAAGCCCCTGTATGGAAAATTTCGTTCGCTTATTACATCATTGTAAGAAGATATTAAGAAAAAAACAAAAAAATAATTAAACTTCAACACCCTATATCTTTTAAACGAAGGCGTTGCGGACCTAAGTTCATAGGAACTTTTTTCTGTGTCTGTATATATATATATATATATATATATATATATATATATATATATATATATATTATAAATTTTAAATTGGTATTAAGGTAGATTCTCCAGTCCGCTGTTGTGAATATCGCTTTTAACTCTTTGATGATTAAGCGAAGTAATTTGTCGTTATATATTCGTTAAGGTGTGCAGATATAATACAGGATATACTAACCAAAATAAAACTAATTAATCTAAAACCCAGTTTAAACAGTTATGTATACTTGCCGGTGAATACTCGAGGAGCTTTCTAACTATAATACACTATACTCTCATACAACTCAAACAATAACTAATTTTAGGTAGCTTAAACTTTAATGCAGTGCTCTGATTTCCTACAAAAGCACGACAAAGCTAGTTCTATAAAATTTATTCACTTACAGTACCTAAGCATAGATTACAATTCAAACTAAATTTTAAATCTTGTTAAAACATGGCCTTTTATAATACATGGTGCATACAAATAAGATGAATAAGTCAAAGGTTGACGGAGAATAATAACATTAGAGGTAAAACTTTAGAGCTGTTCACTCGGGTTCGGGTTTTATATGTATTTTTATTTCTCGAAAAGGCAGTAGCCATGTTGTCCCTGGGGAGGAAAACTGAGCTCTAGGGCTAGTATCTACTTCCGCTCGTAAACAAGAGACATGACGCGGGTCAGTCAGTTTATGGGGGCGTAAGTATTCGATATGCAACCCTGACCTACAAATTATACTTGAAATCCAATTACTTGAGATTACAATGTACCCCACGCGCAAAAAATTGATAACGGATTGTGGTAAAACCCAACATACTCGGTTGATTGCACAGAAACCCTTTTTGATACGTTCCAATTTAGAAACACATAAAATATTATTAGCCATGAACAATCCTTACAGCTTTAAGCTCATAATTCAATCAATATTATTTTTTTGTATGCAACTATATTACGTAATTTACAAAAAAAAATTGCATTAAAGAATCTTTTACTCGCAGATTTGCATGATCTTAAGTATGCATTTGTAATCTGTATTCCTTTGATTTCGCCCTTAAGTATAACCAAAGCTTCAGTAAATAAATATTTCAGTTTCAGCGAGCTTACTACAGAATGCTTTGTGTTTCATTTCTTATTAAAACTCAAACTCTGAAATTGATGCGTAGGTCGCTTTTTTGCTGAGCAGTATTTCCTGACGTTTGATTTATCTTCACATACTCCCTTAAGATCTTATTAAGAAATTTTTAAGACAGATACAAGAAATGCTTTGACTAAATGTCAAGTTATATATCTGCACAAAAACATCAAACATGTAGACACAGTTGTTTCTTTTTTCACTTCAAAATTTAAAAGATTTACGTAAATATTAAAAAACTGGCTGTGATAATTAATTGAACAATAGTCAGTATTTTTTAATTTCCTCGGAAATCACTGTGAACTATCCATAAATTTAAAAAACGGCTGAAAAACATTATTTCGAATACATTATTTACGCAAGGTTGTAACTCTCATTTCTACAAACATTAAACTGACAAAATTTTTGCACATAAGGTTTTTTAACTTAGATTAGGGACAGATTCGAACTGAATCGTTTTGTTTCGTTATGTGAACCGAAACCAAACCCAATCAGATAGTGTTAAGCAACCCAACTATTGAACCGAACCAAAAAGTTGTTCGTTTCGTTTAGGTTCGCAGGTTAGTATTTTTAAAGATTTTGTTTAAATTTTTTCTTAAACACGTAACGTGATTAGCAGATTTAGTTTCTTAATGTAGCGATGAGGACAATGCACTAAAACTAATTATAGATGCACCGAACCTTTCGAGGTGAAAACGTTTGTAACAAAGATAATTGAGTAGTTTTAAAAATATTGACGGGATTTCTGGACGTAAAACTATTTTTCTAAAGAAACAACTACATGTAAATGTCCAATCGAAAGTGAAGTAGATAAAGGTCAATTTTTTAGTGTAACCGGATGTGTACCGTCTTCATCTAGTCATGTATGTCTTTAATTTCTATAAAATAAATAAATAAAAAAATTAAATTTTCAGAACAGCGTTAATTCATCAAGAAACTCACTTATACCAACCATTTCAAAAGGAAAAGTTGAAATTATTAGTTACTTGATGAGTAAAATATTTTCTATTATAAATCAGAAAGACTCACCAAGCCCACTCGTCACCGATCTTTAGATACACTTAAAAGTAAGGAAGGTTCCGGCATATTCGAAGAAAAACTTAAACGTGAGAATATTAAATCATCCCCACCTACACAAATCTTTATTCCTGTGCCGGATTTGACCCGTGCTCTTATTCGAATTTCATTACATTCTAATACCAAAAATGTCCTAGCTAATAATTTATGTGAAATACAGAAATTGACTAAGGAGGCGTTAAAATTAATTGGTGGCAAACGCATACTTCAAAGAAAACGAATATCAGATATTAAACCGACAGAAGGGCCTAGTGCTAGTGAATTAAAGCAAAACTGGTTAGGTATTCCAAGAAAAAGACTGACTCCAAAACGATTATTATCTTCTGGTGGAGAACTGGAACACCAACACCAACGTTGTCAAAAATTCCAACTAGACCAACTGCTACGATACGTTTAGCTAATTCAAATAAAGATGATGACCAACCGGGTACTTCAGGACTTGCTAAATACAAAAGTTCAAAGAAATAACTATCATCTTATGTACTAATAATCAGTTTTAAATTGTTGTTTATTGTTGTTTTATGTAATTTTAAAGTCAAACAAATCTTATGCTTGTCTTTCTTATAAATTGAAACCTTTTTTGTAACATAACTTTTAAATATCATTAATAACATGATACTCAATAGAAAAATTGCATATTTTTGGGATACGCTATTATGCACATTTTAATTACTTAATTGTCGGTGAAATATGTTTAACATACAAATACATTGTTACTTGCCAAAATCAAGATTTGAAATGCATAGGTACAACATCAAAATATTACTAAAAGTATTTCAATACCGCTTACTTACAAACCAACTTTTTTATTTTGTGGTTATATAGTGTCATTTCCGTTAATTAGAAATTAAAATTAGGTAAACTTACATGCACCATTACTGTAATAAAGTTGGTCATTGTCGTTCTCACTTAGGAATCCACGATTTAATCTTTTGTAAACTTTGTAGAATTGAAAGCTCTTGAGAATGATATCTACTATCCAAACCTGTTATCGTGGTCTTAGAAGCTGGCTAGACAAAATTGTAGGGTAGAACTTGTCCCTGTCTATGCTTTACTTGGTATACACGGTGTGTGCGTATGCGCGTTTGTGAGTGTGTGCGTATGTGCGTGTGTGCGTGTGTGCGTGTGTGCATGTGTGCGTGTGTGCGTGTGTGCGTGTGTGCGTGTGTGCGTGTGTGCGTGTGTGTGTCGTGTGTGCTGTGTGCGTGTGCTGTGTGCGTGTGTGGTGCGTGTTGCGTGTGTGTATGCGTGTGTGCGTAGTGTGGTGTGTGTGTGTGCGTGTGTGCGTGTGCATGTGGTGTGCTGTGTGCATGTGAGCTGTGTCGTGTACGTGGTGCCTTTGCAGTGTGCGTGTGTATATGTGAGTGCGAGTGCGCGTGTGCGTGTGTGCGCGTGCTGGTGTGTGCGTGCTTGAGTTTGTACGAGTGTACGTGTGTGTGCATGTTCTAGCGCACGTGTGTTGTTACACGTCCAAACCGCACTAGGCGTCGTGTAGGCTTACTAATGTAAGCGGGTTGCCAAGCCAGCTAACAGGGAGATGGGCGTGGTCGAAATAATAAGTAAAATGAATGATTAATAAGCTCAAACACCTTACACTTATACTCAAATAGCTCAATTCGGGAAAATATGTCTCTAGGCGCCACCACAATCGAAACTTTGTTAATATAATTGTCTTAAGCTGGATGTTAATTAACCCTACTTGATTGTGGAAAGTAGGATTGTGCTTACTTGGTAAATTCATATACGAAGGTTCTAAACCAAACACTCGTCCAAAACAATTCAACTCAAATAAATTTAGTACTACCCAGGTTCTTAAAAACTTTTTGAATACACCTCGTAAACTAAAACTTTCAAAATAAAATTTATCACTCAAATTCATTCAATGAACGGTAATCAATTTTTAAAATTCTTAACATGAACGATATCTTTTAAATTTACTTTACTTTTGAATCGTAGTTGACATTCGTAAACTGTATAATTTCTCAAAACTTTTGTTATACTTAATGAAATTTTTAAGACAACAGCTGATCTGTTAATAGTGCATTGCTCTAATGAAACTGACATAAAAATTGTGTAATCCACCTGGTTAAATAAACAACAAAATAAAAATATAACGATAAGTATATATTGTCCTGCATAAAGTAATCAAAAACACAAATATTTACATAAATTACATCAGCGTGGTTGAAATTTAAACCACCAAATATCACTTTGCAATCTTACTTCTAAAACAAACCATACAATACGACTCAAGAACGATTATCTCTTCCCTTCAAAACTATTTAATCATTTAAACAACTATAAGCAAATAAACTAACAAAAAGACAATCGGGCTTAAATGCGTTCATAAAATTCCTTAATCTAATTTATTACTTAACAAATTTGTCCATAAATCCTTGGCTTTTCTTTCTTCTTTCTTCCGTACATTAATTATGTAGTCCATTTGAACTGCTTAAATTGCATGAAGCACATTACAAAGGCTCAACAAAACTTATTCCTCTGCGCACTCGCGATTAGTTCACAATGCCAGGTTACTACTCCCACAAACACGTAATAACGGTAAACCTTTGGTTGCCTAATAAAATTTCTAGCAACCTTTACACCAATTTAGTCCCTTATACAAATAAAACTTTTAATGTCATATAACGTTACTTAAACTTTGGCTTAATATACAACGAACGCTTCGTTCACTTAACAGGTGGTCTCATAAATACTTTTAGCTGAATCTCGTTACAAGACACGCGTTGCCCTTCACACTTTAACATAACATCTGTTATCTTTATTCAAATCTGCTTACGCACTATTATTTTCTTGAAAATAAACAAACTAATTTTTACCTTCAACTTCAATTTTAACTATGGTATTGTTTGTGAATGTCTTTTTCAATTTATCCCCGGTTCGGGCAACGCAATTAATTAAACAATTACTGCCTCATTAAAATTCACAAAACATACTCCAACATCATCCCATTCTAAACCACACTAACTCGCACGCGCCTTCCGCCAACCTTCACCCCAAGCAACAGCCAAAACCGAAAGCTTAACTGCCTACCTCTAACTTCAACTAACTAACCCCAACGTCAATCTCTGACTTCCCTATTTATAACTTCAGTCATCCATCTTTAAACATGTCTTCCTTCCGCGTTATATTCTCCAATAATATTCACTCAAAACTACATACTTCCAACAACTGCTTCCCTCTATACAAGCACGCGTGTAATTACAATACATCGCCATATTTGTTTTCACTTACAAATTTTTCAATTACTTCACGAAGAAATCATCTTTCGTCATTACATTCATTCAGTGGCCCCTCTGGACCATTACGCAACTTTTAACACTTATCTCCAACTTGCGCTCGATCTCGTTCCGCAACATTTGCAAAAATCAGTACAGTCTAATGTCCCAAATTCCATATGCACACATTTATTCTCAACACAATTGCACAACATTACAAAACTCTTCGGAAATTATCACTTAAACATACCCAATCTTTCTCTACATATTTTCTAAAACATTCCACACTTATTCTTCACATTTTCTAACCAAGATTACTCATTTATCCAACAAACATTCCTTTCTTTATCATCAGCAAAACAGAAGCAATCCAGTGGAAAGCATTATCGTCCCATAGTCAAATTTCCCTTCACATTTACATTCATCAAAATCTAATTATTCCAACACTAAAGTCTTTATAACATTCAAATACACGTATCTACATACAAAATTATATTTCTCCTACATTTCCAGTGGCGTATCATACACCCACATACATTATATACACACAAAAAAATTTTTTTTTCCGTTCAAACTCAATACACTCGTGCTCAAAACACGTAATACACGTCATTATAACATCCTATATACAGGGTGCGTCATCGCAACCTGACACCTCCTCCACAAGGAGATTTTCTTCCAGAAAAACTCAAAAATACTGGTCCTAAGAGACCTACACAAAGTCAAAAACTAGAACACTTCACCGAGGTTCGCTCGTGAAGCCACAACCCAACTAACGGTGTGTGGTGGAGAGTGGATCCGCTCCACTCCCCATCACCAAGACAAAGATCACACCAAACAACACTGAGCTGCAGCACCGCCACTACAACTCAGCCGGAGACTATAGGGCCCCGAACCTAAAATAGGGTGGGCAGAAACCACACCCTAAACAAGGCCTGGCCGAGAAGCGGTCCAGAACCATGGGGACCGGCGTAGCCGAAATATCCGAAAAGCCACCGCCAAAGCGGGGTAAACATCAAAAATACGAGCAATCTGCTCCGCAGCCGATGAGGGGTCAGCCTCACCGACTACCACCTACGTCACTCTCACTCCAACGCAATGGGACTAAACCCGTCAATGCTGGGAGTTCCACAGCCGTGTCCCACGTGACTGCTTCCCAACCCAGCACCTGCCTCCTGGTGTCGACATCATACACTCAAAAAAAACACTCACCCAAAAAAAAAAACAAACGTCAAAGCCGGTAAAGTTCAAAAGAACACGTCACAAATCGGTAATCAATAAAGTAGACCCATCAGACTTTCTAAAAACAAAACACCCTAATCTGAATAATCCTAACTATATACGACGGCTATACCGTAAAGTGGTCTAAAACCAAAATAACCCTATTATAATCTAAATCCAAAAATGCATCACCAAAACCTTCAATATGGGACTCAACTCACCCGTCAAGACCAACGTCTCACCCTACCTCGACACACCCCTTTGATTAGTCGCCTCTTACGACAAGCAGTTGGCCTCTGCTGTAGGAAAATTCTAGGGCCGTCCCTACACAGCCAAGTGTGCCCCAAGGACACAAACAAAACAGACAAATTCTGATACAAAAGAAAATAGAAACAGTCAATTCTACACGCCCAATAGTTTTTCCGACCAACCTACCAATATCGATCTGACGGTAAAAATAACCATAACAATCAAAAATTCGATCTATTAATTCAATAGCCTAACCTACTATATATACATACTAAAATCTTATCTAACTTAATCGTCTGAGGGTCTAAACTTTAAATCTTTAGCATGCCATATGCCTCTAGAGTCGCCCGAGGCGTCCGATAACTCATACGTCTGATACGAGACTTTTTTCTTTATATAAAACGGTCCAATAAATTTAGGTGCTAATTTCGCGGCGAAATAACGCGACGCGTCCGATAAAACATAATTCTTCCGCCACACAGTATCTCCTACTTGAAAAGTAGCTAATCTTCTTCGTAAGTCGTAATTCTTCTTACTTCTAATATATGCTGCATTCAATCTTCTCTTAATGTCATCATACACTTCTTGAAAAACATTGCCTCTAGCAATTAAAGGTTCTCTATTCGCAAACGCGACGTCATTCAAAGTATTACCCACTACGGGTTGTCCATGTCTCGTTCCATCGAGATTCATTTCTCTACCAAAATTCGCAAAATACGGCGTCATTCCAGTAACTTCATGAGTAGCTGTCCTAATTGCACAAGCCACCTTCGCTAAATACTTGTCCCAATTTCTCTGATTATCTTCAATATACGATGCTAACATAGTCTTCATTACTCGATTAACCCTTTCTGTTGGGTTCGCCTGGGGGTGATAATTTGCATTAAAAATGATCTTGGCATTATACGATGCCACCATATTCCTAAAAACTGCACTTACAAATTGTGATCCGTTATCACATAACACATACAACGGTACACCAAATAATAAAAACACATTTTCTTCAATATTTTTCACAACACCCGCGGCCGTAGCCGTACGTAACGGGAAAAATAACACAAACTTCGTAAAATAATCTGACACTACTAGAACATAACTATAACCACTTTTAGACCTAGGAAGAGGTCCCACAATATCCGTCGAAATCATTTGCCACGGTTTATCGATAACAGGATGCTGAGTCATCAATCCTGCCGGTAATCGCTGTTCAGGTTTATGTGCTATACACACTTCACACTTATTCACATAACGTTTCACATCATTCTTTAACTTAGGCCAATAATATAATTTCGAGATACGCTCATATGTCTTAAATATTCCTGCATGCCCTGCAGTAGGTTCGTCATGGTACTTTCTCAACAATTCACCACGCTTCGCCTTCGGAATTACTTCACGCCAACTTTCCGCGTCTTCACGTAAATTCGGATAACTACACGTCACATGCTTATATAACTTCCCATCTTGAACTCTCCATTTTGGATACGCTATCGGTCGATTCTCAATACATCTCTTCATTCTTTCAATCCATTTATCTTCTACAATATCGTCTTCTTCACTATGGTCTTCGCCGGTAATGTCACTGTCGGTATTATCTTCACTAGACGTTTCCTCAATAACGGGAACTGATCGCGATAAGGTATCGGGTACTACATGATCTCTACCCTTCCTATGTATAACTTCAAAATCATACTGCTGGAGCCTAACTGCCCATCGAGCCAAACGTCCTGTCGGATCCTTCAAATTATGTAACCATACTAAGGATGCATGGTCCGTAATAACGCTAAACTTAACTCCCTCGATGTATGGTCTTAGCTTCTCTATCGACCATAACACCGCCAAACACTCCTTCTCCGTAGTCGAAAACTTCCGTTCGCTACGCGTCAAAGATCTACTATTATAACATATAACCTTTTCCACTCCATCAATAGTCTGCGTCAAAACTGAGCCGATTCCATAATCCGATGCGTCAGTTTGAATCGAAAACGGTAAACTAAAATCTGGACACGTCAAAATAGGTGCTGTCACTAAACAATTCTTAATAATATCTAATGCTTCACTACATTCTTCCGTCCACTCAAAACGTACATTTTTCTTCAATAATTTCGTAAGAGGTGCGATAATAGACGAAAACTGCGCGATAAAACGCCGATACCACGATGCCATACCGATAATTCTTCTAATTTCCGACGCTGTAGTCGGAACCGGAATCTTCAAAATAGCTTCAACCTTCTCGGGATCAACAGATAAACCGGTAGAATTTACCACATAACCCAAATAACGCAATTCGTCACGACAAAAGGAACACTTGTCCTTGCTCAACGTTAAACCTGCCCGTTCAAAACGCTTAAACACTTCCGTTAACACTTCAATGTGTTTCTCAAACGTCGGTGTACAAATTATAGTATCATCAAGATAAACAAACACATAAGGTTCCAATTCTGAACCAATAACACTGTCAATTAATCGTTGCCACGATGCCGGTGCATTAACTAAGCCAAAAGGCATTCTCTTAAACTGATAAAGACCCCTATTGGGTACCGTAAAAGCCGTAAACTCTTTCGAATCCTCTGCCATTGGCAGTTGCCAATACGCAGACTTAATATCTAAAGACGAAATAAACTTCGCGTCACGAAGACGATCTAAAATTGACGAAACGTAAGGAATAGGATAAGCATCCTTCTCCGTAACCTTATTCAACTTGCGATAATCTACACAAAACCTATATTTCCCGTCCTTCTTTTTGACCATAACAATGGGACTAGCCCATGCACTACTCGATTTCTCAACCACTCCAAGCTTCAACATTTTCTCTAACTCATCATCAATATGTTTCTGCATAAATGGCGATACACGATAATACCTCTGCTTAATAGGCTCACTATTGGTCCTAATTCGGTGCTCTACTAAATTTGCGCAACCTAACTCTTTCTCCTTAGTTCTCACAAAATAATCCTCAACTAAATTGTCTAATAAATTCAATTGATCGGTAGTCAAATCTAAACGTGAATGTATTACTAAATCCCTAGTCTCTAAAATTTCAATTTCACTTAAACTTTCAAACTGCCATTCGCCTCTACGAAAATCAGGTACAATACCTGCCTTTTTCCAAAAATCCCATCCTAAAATCATCTGATGTCTTATATCGGGTACAATAATCACGTCCATTATAACAATTTTTCCTCTAATTTCAATCGGAATCGTCACAGTGCCTACAGATAACACTTTCTGGCCATTCGCCACTACACACGTAGTCACACGCTTACTTCTACACCTAACTCCTAACCTTTCTAAGCTATTCCACCCTTTTATTCCCAAAATCGTTCTAGAAGAACCATTATCCAAGAGCGCTAACATAGACTGACTATAAACATTAACATAAATAAACGGTCTCTCATCTGAACCCTGATTATCAAACATATACTCCATTAAAACTTTATTTTTCGAAAACGTTATCTCTGCCTTATTTCGAGAACTATTATAAAATATAGCCGACTCTACAAAAATTTCGGAAGACAATATGCGACTGTCTATTGCCTCCCTTCCCCATTTCCCTGATTACGTGGAAATCGTGAACATTTAGGACATGTCCTAACGATAAAATCTGCCCTACCACATCGATAACAATACATATTCTTTTTCGGTACCTGACATTGAGCTGCCTTATGATTGCCTTGCTTGCAATTCCAACACAATAAAGGTTTCGCCACATTCATAGTCTTTCTGGACCCAGACGGTTTCACTTCCACTCTCTCAGATACCTTAACTTCGTCACCCTTCACAACATTACGTGATTCACTCACACTCTCTACTTCACGTACATATGCTAAATCGGTCTCCAAATCTGACTTTCTCCTACTCGGGGGTACGTAACTATCCATTGCCTGTATACGTTCTTCAATCAATCTCCCATATTTAATTAAATCACTAATAGTACTAATTTGGGTAAGTCCTAATTGAGTCTGATAAATAGGAGCGATATTTTTACATAAAATTCTTAATTGTCTATCCTCAGATAACCCTTCATTAAGTCGCGAAAATAATGTGCGCATAATCGCAACATAAATACCCATAGGTTCGTCAGACGCCTGTGTGCGTCGCTTAATTTCCTCAATTAATCTCTCATCGTAATCACTTGGCTGGAACTGCAAACGCAAAGATTCCACCAATTCACCCCATGTCTTAACCTCTTTCCTAATTGACCTGACATAAATAAGTGCGGTACCGGTAAACAAATCTAAACATTCTGCAAACAGTTGCTCATCTTTAACGTTACGGGAAACTTGTAACTCACTAATTCTCTCGAAAAATGCATTTAACGACAAAGACTTAATGTCACCTGAAAAAGAGATGTTCCACTTGCATACGGGAACACTCTTCGCTACAGTCATAATAGGTGCTACGTTTACTAAATGGTCAACTATTGGTAATTCAGTCTTAAAATTGGTTGATGGTGAAGCCATCACGTCATCAGTACTTATCCCTACATTAGCGGGAGTCCTAACTACTACTTGCCTGTCTAAAATTTCATAATTCGAAACTAAAATTGCCATACTCGTAATAAAGTCCTCTTTCTCTTTATTTTCTACATCAGTTTTTGCCACAACATTATTAATTCTATTAAAAATATACTTAAATTTTGTCTCAATAGTCACTATAATTTTTATAGTCACGTTACTATGTAATTCATCAATTAATTTCTCAATTTCTAACTTAGTCTCATTAATAGCTAACCTATCAGTATCAAATTCAAATGGGTACGGGGGTCGCGTACTCGCCCTACCCGCAGCTTCTTCACTATAAATATTCCTAAGTGCTTTTCGTAAAGCCGTAATGCCTAAGGAAGCATCGCCTCCCCTAATAGCTATCTCATACTTAATCTCATTCAACGTCAAACAATCAATATGGATCTTATATCCCATCTTAACAAATAAAGGTTTCCCAAAATACTTCAAAAATATCCTAAACAACTCGTTAATACCACCGAAATATCTTTCCAAACAAAGGAATTCACTTAACACACAAAAAACTCAAAGTCACAAATGTAAATGCCTAAACACTAATTGTCTCCTCACAAAAAAAAATTGCTATACGACTCAACATTCACTAATCTCAACAAGTCCAATCGATAATTCGTCAACAATCAGTAATCTAAACTTCAGAATCCAAAATTCTACTACAATATTTCATCAAACATCAAAATTAAGTCACATTCAATCTCAAGGCCCCACACGTTGGGCTGCCAAATAATTATGTTACACGTCCAAACCGCACTAGGCGTCGTGTAGGCTTACTAATGTAAGCGGGTTGCCAAGCCAGCTAACAGGGAGATGGGCGTGGTCGAAATAATAAGTAAAATGAATGATTAATAAGCTCAAACACCTTACACTTATACTCAAATAGCTCAATTCGGGAAAATATGTCTCTAGGCGCCACCACAATCGAAACTTTGTTAATATAATTGTCTTAAGCTGGATGTTAATTAACCCTACTTGATTGTGGAAAGTAGGATTGTGCTTACTTGGTAAATTCATATACGAAGGTTCTAAACCAAACACTCGTCCAAAACAATTCAACTCAAATAAATTTAGTACTACCCAGGTTCTTAAAAACTTTTTGAATACACCTCGTAAACTAAAACTTCCAAAATAAAATTTATCACTCAAATTCATTCAATGAACGGTAATCAATTTTAAAATTCTTAACATGAACGATATCTTTTAAATTTACTTTACTTTTGAATCGTAGTTGACATTCGTAAACTGTATAATTTCTCAAAACTTTTGTTATACTTAATGAAATTTTTAAGACAACAGCTGATCTGTTAATAGTGCATTGCTCTAATGAAACTGACATAAAAATTGTGTAATCCACCTGGTTAAATAAACAACAAAATAAAAATATAACGATAAGTATATATTGTCCTGCATAAAGTAATCAAAAACACAAATATTTACATAAATTACATCAGCGTGGTTGAAATTTAAACCACCAAATATCACTTTGCAATCTTACTTCTAAAACAAACCATACAATACGACTCAAGAACGATTATCTCTTCCCTTCAAAACTATTTAATCATTTAAACAACTATAAGCAAATAAACTAACAAAAAGATAATCGGGCTTAAATGCGTTCATAAAATTCCTTAATCTAATTTCTTACTTAACAAATTTGTCCATAAATCCTTGGCTTTTCTTTCTTCTTTCTTCCGTACATTAATTATGTGTAGTCCATTTGAACTGCTTAAATTGCATGAAGCACATTACAAAGGCTCAACAAAACTTATTCCTCTGCGCACTCGCGATTAGTTCACAATGCCAGGTTACTACTCCCACAAACACGTAATAACGGTAAACCTTTGGTTGCCTAATAAAATTTCTAGCAACCCTTTACACCAATTTAGTCCCTTATACAAATAAAACTTTTAATGTCATATAACGTTACTTAAACTTTGGCTTAATATACAACGAACGCTTCGTTCACTTAACAGGTGGTCTCATAAATACTTTTAGCTGAATCTCGTTACAAAGACACGCGTTGCCCTTCACACTTTAACATAACATCTGTTATCTTTATTCAAATCTGCTTACGCACTATTATTTTCTTGAAAATAAACAAACTAATTTTTACCTTCAACTTCAATTTTAACTATGGTATTGTTTGTGAATGTCTTTTTCAATTTATCCCCGGTTCGGGCAACGCAATTAATTAAACAATTACTGCCTCATTAAAATTCACAAAACATACTCCAACATCATCCCATTCTAAACCACACTAACTCGCACGCGCCTTCCGCCAACCTTCACCCCAAGCAACAGCCAAAACCGAAAGCTTAACTGCCTACCTCTAACTTCAACTAACTAACCCCCAACGTCAATCTCTGACTTCCCTATTTATAACTTCAGTCATCCATCTTTAAACATGTCTTCCTTCCGCGTTATATTCTCCAATAATATTCACTCAAAACTACATACTTCCAACAACTGCTTCCCTCTATACAAGCACGCGTGTAATTACAATACATCGCCATATTTGTTTTCACTTACAAATTTTTCAATTACTTCACGAAGAAATCATCTTTCGTCATTACATTCATTCAGTGGCCCCCTCTGGACCATTACGCAACTTTTAACACTTATCTCCAACTTGCGCTCGATCTCGTTCCGCAACATTTGCAAAAATCAGTACAGTCTAATGTCCCAAATTCCATATGCACACATTTATTCTCAACACAATTGCACAACATTACAAAACTCTTCGGAAATTATCACTTAAACATACCCAATCTTTCTCTACATATTTTCTAAAACATTCCACACTTATTCTTCACATTTTCTAACCAAGATTACTCATTTATCCAACAAACATTCCTTTCTTTATCATCAGCAAAACAGAAGCAATCCAGTGGAAAGCATTATCGTCCCATAGTCAAATTTCTCTTCACATTTACATTCATCTCAATCTAATTATTCCAACACTAAAGTCTTTATAACATTCAAATACACGTATCTACATACAGAATTATATTTCTCCTACATTTCCAGTGGCGTATCATACACCCACATACATTATATACACACAAAAAAATTTTTTTTCCGTTCAAACTCAATACACTCGTGCTCAAAACACGTAATACACGTCATTATAACATCCTATATACAGGGTGCGTCATCGCAACCTGACAGTGTGCGGACGTGTGGGTGTCCATGTGGGTGTGCAAGTGGGTGATTTGTGCGTGGGTGCGTGGAAGCGTACGTGAGTGCGTGTGTGCATGCGTGTGTATGTGATGTGTCTGATGTCTGTGTGCGTGCGTGCATGCACGTGTGTTTGTGGGGGGAATATATGCATCCACGATAACTTTAGAAAGAACACTCCTACGTACTTAAAACTTTGAATTTTAGCATCTTTTCATTTATCCTGGAGCTGATTAGATTTTGAAAAAAGTTCAGTTGCGTGGAGGGGGGTTTATTAGGTGTCACTAGAAAAGTCACTAGATTTTCAAGGTATATATATATATATATATATATATATATATATATATATATATATATAAGTACAGTTCCGGTGTCAACCCAAAATTCAAAAACTTTCTCGAATCAGTAAAGATGGGTCTATCTGCATTGAACAGTGGCACTTTCTGTAAATCCTGCACGAACGTAAAAGACTTGGAGATGGGTGCAAAATACATAGTGATTGATATTTATTTATTTATTTATTTATTTATTTATTTATTTATTTATTTATTTATTTATTTATTTATTTATTCAAACTACACAGGGCATAGCCCTAATTACTATCGAATACTATCGACACGAAGTATGGTAAACATATTTTCATTGAAACTGAGAAAGTGTATACTTCGCTTACGATTTTATGAATACTTCAAAAAAGAAGATCGCATTGAAAAGTTTAAACAATATCTGGCTGAGAAAGACGTGTACACCACCAGCGCCGGAACTGTAGGAAAGACAACTAATTTAACATTTCTGAAAAAAAATATATATATCTATGTGTAACTGTTTGGAAATAAATTATATATTTTTTATTGCAACAAAATTCTCTTATTTCTTGATTAAATGAAGAGTAGGTACATCATAATGAAGAGAGTTGTTATTGATGAGACTAAAAAAATTTAGCGTATAATATGGTAGTGTGGGCCTTTACTTATCGTAAAGCAAGAAGGGGGTTGGGGGAAAGTTTGGCGCTGGATAGATTACGTGTCCGTCGTAAAATGAAACAATTGGAATGCATTTTATCACCCGTACTACAAGAGCAACATTGTGTTGAGGTATATCATGATGGATTCCAAGAACTGTGCTCTCCCCTATCATCATAATAATGTTATGAGGTGGGGAAAACGATATGTAATAATAATAATAATAAAAAAATATATGTTTGCGGTTACAAATTCAGCAGTTGTTGTCGTCAACGCAAGTCCACCGAACGAACTTGAAAAGATTCAATATGGGTAGCAAGAATAGCTGTAATAACTTCTTCGTATGTTCGTGTTGGTGTTGTAATGATGGGGATAGTTCTACCACAGCAGCTACATCTACCGAGTGCTCTCCCCCAACTAAAATTGTGCATAAAAGCCCTACCGATGAACGTTTAATTGATTGTAGATCATATTATTTATTCGAGGTCAATTCTTCAAAAAAATATGCTGAAATTGGATACAGTACGCACCTTCATCTTGCGCCAGTTATACGAATCGTATGTACAGACGGGCTCCTCGTTATGAAAAGAGAAGATTGGGATATGCTACTCAAGTGGCAAACATATCTGGAAATGTTTTTTTGTTCACAAGCAATTTTACTATTTGTTATAATTGGGAAACAGTGAAAGGTGCATCATGATCAGAAAGACTATTAAAAAGCATAACAATTCGGCAAAACCAGGGTCGTTACTCTACGTTGAACAAGAACGATACTGAAGAGTTTTTCAACTTAAAGGATATAATTAACTGTCGGTTGGAATTACTGGAATCATACGGTCTTCCCTGTTTCTTTCAAAACGTTATCGCGACTTTCGTAAGATGCGTAAGAGCGGATCATATTTTGGAAAGAAAATATTGGGATCGTGTTAAGGCATCCGAAGCAAAGTTAAATGAACGAACTGTCGCTTTAGCTGTAGCAGGTATAATGAAGGCAAAAAGAAAGTTAGGAATGGGTCATAGCAGTCTATTGAAATTATGCAGAATATTTACCAAGAAAATGAAAAACAGTCCTAGTTACATAAAGGCTATAGAAATCAGCTTTTACATCAGCAAAATTGGCTGTGAAAACCTTAGGTGGGAACAGAAAAATCAACGTTCCTAGAGTAATTCCCCTTCCTAAAGAGGGTGGATTTTTACCTTTTCTTATACTATTATTTGTGCGATTATCCGCCGTTGGCGCTTTAGCCGGAGGGGCAGGGGTGTTGCAAAAGCGGTTAACGCCTCTGGCAGTTCGAAGAAAGTGTTAGATGAAACTTTACGACATAATCGTACAATGAAGGCCATCGCTGTAGGAAACAGAAACGTCGGGGCAATATTTTTGAAACCCTATCGATCAAGAGGAAGCATGGCTTTGCACTTGAAGACAATAAAAAAAACTTCAAGAGTTACCGAAATGCTCCTGACTGATGTAGAGCTAAGAAAGCACGCAAAGAAAGTACCATACTTTAGGGATGTGTTTATGAGAGATAATATGTCCAAATTACCATGGCATAATGAGGCCGGTATTATTAATTTAGATAACCAAAAGGGACGTGGTACTCATTGGGTTTGCTACAAAAACATGATGGGAGCGTATGGTACTATGATAGTTTCGGAAATATTCCACCACCGAGAGAAGTTCTGAACTACTATCGCGATTGCAAAATATACTATAATATTTAAAGCATTCCTTGACAACATTGTTCCTGTTTTACACCCAAACTGTACCAAAACATTGTTAGTAAAAAATTAAGCTGGATAAGTGTATTGTAGAAATGTATAGTACCATAAAGAATGTAAATATAGTTTTAAATGTAGAAAATGTATATAAATAATGTATTGTCTAGTAATAGTATGATTGCAGACACAATTGGTGATAATTGCAAAAAAACATTTCATTGAATATAAATAAGCACAGGTCAAAACGGGAATCCGTTTCCCAAAAAAACAACTCAAAAGAGATCAAAACCGGTATCCATTTTCCAAAACGGGTTAAATGAGGTCTAAAACAGCTCAAAACAGATCGAAAATCGGTACCCGTTTTCCAAAAACAGGTCAAAAAGCAGCTCTGAACCGGTCAAAAACAGATCAAAAATCGGTACCCGTTTTTCAAAAACAGCTAAAAACAGGTCAAAACCGGTACCCTGTTTTCAGCAGATCAAAAACACCGAAAACCGGTACCCAGTTGCCAAAACTGGTATCCGTTTTCCCAGAGGCAGACGGTCGCTTTCCGGTCAAAAAAATGCACGTTCATCCTTTGCTTTGGTTAGTATAGGTACTGTTTATATATAAGATAGAAAAATAATAATGAATCTTTTATGCAAAATGTGTGCAATATGTGTTGCATACGTGTAGGACTTACAGTTGATAGTCCGCGCACAATTTAAGGAGCTGAATTCTTCTTTTACAAACTTCCAAACTTCCATTAACATTAATAATAAAAAACTATAATAAATTTGAATTTTTCTTCATTAATTAATAAAATAAGGATATTTTTATGAAACCACTAAAATAATTTAATTAGTTCAAATTAACTGTATTAAGCAGCCATCTTTCTAATGTAAATAAAAAAGTCATACGCTAGTAAAAAAAAAAAGTAATAATCAATTAATGATATTTGAAATAGAATAAATTAGTTAAATTATTGAGAGTCATATGCTATTCAAATAAACAAAGAGGGTGTAATAACTTTATTAAGCGCTGAAGTAATTCAGTAAAAAAGTAAAAGTATGTATGTTATTAAATTCAAATTTGGTTAGTATAGATACGTTTTGGTTAGTGTAGGTACTATTTGTATATAAGATAGAAAAATAATGAATATTTTATGAAAAAATGTATGTGTATATATGTAATGTGTGTTGCATACGTGTAAGACTTACAGTTGACTATATCACACAAAGAATAGAGAACGCATTCGGAGGAAAAAAGACAGATAGTACACGCACGATTTAAGGAGCTGAATAGAACACGCTAAAGGCAACAAAGAAAAACATTTTGCCGTCTGTACCTCTAAAACGCATTTTCGGAAGTATGGAAGATTATCGACAAGTTATCGTGAATATGCGACAGGAGTTGGCCTTAATACGTTCAAGAAGCGATTCTGATTGCTATATGGGTACCGAAAACGATGCTAAAATAATCCTAAACAAAATTCAATGGAAGATTCCGCATGTGATTCTAAGCGACAGTGCCAAACTAAGTCTGTTCCAACAAATCAATGAAAATACAACCATTACAATTTCGTTTCGTCAATGGGAACTATATGAACTGCCAGCTTTAAAACAGGCACCGTCGAATATATGGCCAATTAAAACTTCCACTCAATTGGAGAAGCCTCGATGGACAATTATGGCTTTTCAAAAGGGCTAAAAGTTTTCAACGGCGGAAAGAGCGGCAGATTTCGATAATGTGAATATTCGCAATCTAAAGTTACACCTTAACTCAGAAAGTTACCCATACGAAGCGATGCACCTAGATTTCCATCAACAAGTACATAACGGCCTACCAAAACTATTTAAATTTTCGAAGAGACTATTACACCACCAGCAATCATGAACATCAGGATGCATTGTTGGACTATTCGCAATTCAGGAAGCTGGTGTCGTTGTCTATTGCCTCATACTACATGATGCCATGGCGCAATACAATCCTCTGACAGGAGAAGCGAAGAAACTATAATATGTTATAACAATTTCTTGTAATACTAGATGTATAAAATAAAGAATCATATTGACAAGTTGTGCAGTTTTATTTGGGATAGACACGCTTCTACAACAACATGAGGGTACTGGTTCAAACTCAAAAATACTGAAAATCTCGGTGATTTGAGACGAGGTGCAAATAGCCAGACAGAACGGCATGGAAAGTTACTTCCAAACAGCGTACGTGCTACAACCTGTGATCCTTCCAATTTTGGCAAAACAAACGCTATGATTGGTCTTCTAACCGAACCGAATAGTCTTCGTTTCAAACACGTGTATGTCTACTCGAAATCATTGATTCAGGAAAATCTCGACTCTTGGGGAAATTTTAGATCCCATGAAAGTTATCGGTTATTATTGCTTCAGCGATAATGGTGATATTATGGAACCGAGCGGGGTAAAATCCAATTCGGTTTTTATATGTGATCATATCGCTTGCGAAAAACAAGATCATATTAGAGCATACTTTTCAATGGGACGTCATAATAACATTGACTGTTTTTACTTGAGTCAAACTTACACTACAATTCCCAAACAGCTGGTTAGAGACAACACCAATTTGATAGCGCTCTTCCAAAGGGACGATTTGAATTTTTGACACATTTATGAAGATCCCGTCGTCACAATAATAAGCACGTAATTCTTTCGAGAAATGTGCTCGGAAAGCTGGCGAAATCGATATGGATTCATGGTGATAAATAAAGATGCCGATTTAGGAAAGGCTTCGATCAGTATATAATACCGTAGTAATATCGTTCAAACGTCATTTGGAAACAAACAGCGCACAAGTACAGTCTATTTAAAACAGACCCCCGTTCATCTTAAGGAGGATCGATTTCATTAAAGCTTACAAACCACTCATTGAGCCACTTACAAACATCGAAAATAAAATCTAACCGCTAGTAAAGATCGAACGAAAGAGGAGGTATTCTTAAAACCGCCACAAAAACGTCATTCGTCCGCTATCAAAATAAAAAGGTCACCGATTCAGCATTATAGTACCACTCCATCAAATCCTTATCATTTGCGAGGAATTAACAAATGAAAATTACCTTCTTTAAGTGGTAGTAATTATGTTAGTCCATTCGCTCGACTTCCGTATTTTCCAAGAAACGCCATCGTTCCTCGAGACCAATGTGATTGGAGATATTGCACCCCAAGTGGAAGAAGAACATGTAGCGACTACGACCAATTCTATTTCACTCAATACCTCTTAATCGAGAGAATTTCTGGAGTAATATGATCCACTGCCACGAATATACGTACAGCGCATGCTAAGCGATGCATCGAATGCAATTGATACCACTTATGGAGTTCTTTACGACATTTCCACCGATAAGTGGGAAATTGGCGAGACAAAACACCAGTAAAGATAGATGGAAAGGATTTTGTTATTAAAGGAGTTCGGTACAGTAGTACGAACTATGAACTAATAATCATGAATGAACCAAACAAACGCCTAATAACTAGCGAAGACGAAGCGAACTATACACAGATCTTGATTGCATTAGTAAAATTACCCAATTGGTCTAATGAACTTTTCAAGACTGTTAAATTAGGCATAACCAATCCGGTCACATACTTACTAGAGAACATGAAAGAGACACCTATACCAGATGGATTTTATGGAAAAGGCTAAATATCCGGACGTCTATTTGGTGGAAAAGTCATTCGACAGATGAAGAATAAAGTGTACGTAAAATGGTTGGGATTAAACGAATATTCGTGAATCGATGATGACAATGTAGTTTTATAAGCATATTATTGTAACTTCTTAACTATAAATAAAAACTCAGCATACTGTTATATAGTTTTTTATTTCATCTCACCATATAAAGCTTTTTTTTTAATATCTTTTGAGACTAAAGATAACGTCTTTTGGTATTCGCTCAGTTCGGTGGATGTCCAGTACTATAATAATAAATAAAATGCCCTTCAACAAAAAGGAATGTGTATGGTCGTCAGCATTCTCATTGCAAGATATAATTACGAGCGTTTTTCCAATCTTATCTAAACCATATAGCTCATTATCATTTTACAAGTTTTACTAATTTATTACTATATTACTTATATTTCTTATAATTTTTTATGTACCCTTTAATTAACATATCACTGTTGATTTCATTATTTGAAAATGAAACTTTACTACTATTATAAATGTACATTAGTGCAACTTCGTATTTCCCATTTGTAATTCATATAATTTTAAATTAATGCATATTCCATATAAGTTATATTTTTGGAGCGAAATATTTTAAATTAAATCAATATTCATATATTATATAATGCAGTAAAGCATCTTCGTTTAGTTTAAAAATTTTCATGTATATACAATTCCGTTGAGCATCTTTATTTCATTTTGATTTTTACATTTTACAAACACATAGGTAATATTTTGTTTAAAGAATACGGTATACACCACTTCACAAATTTTAATAAACTATAAGTTTTTAGGACTATTCTTTTACAAAATTTTAAAATTAGAGCAAACAATATTACAACAGTTCACAAGAATAAATAACATTTTTTTTCTAAAATAAGGTATTTAAAATCTATTCAAATTTTACTAACAGATCATAAATTTTTCACTTTTGATTTTAGTTCTTCCAGTGTAACACGAAACACATCAATGTGTAGATTGTTAGCAATTTTACAATAATGCATTAATAACAAGATCTTAGTATAATCTTGCTTTTTTCAGCACCCGCTGCACTTCAAACAACTCCAAATAGTATTTTAACTTCTTTATTTTGCGTCTTCTATTTGTTCCCGTTTTGAAGACCTCTTACAAATTACTCCTGATGCAAACTTTTGCATTGAGTTCTTCATTATTATGTTATAATTCTGCAAACTTATTATCCTCAATGAAACCTACATCTGTCTAAAGGCCAGTTTATATACCCACTTGTTATAGACCTCACATCTAGTTACTTTTCTAGTTACGTGTGTCTAGCATAGATACGAACCACACATATCTAGTTATTTCCTTTTGTGACATATTTGCATAGCGGAGATTCAAACCACACATGTGTTTGTGTGTTTGGTCACCTACTATTTTTTAATGATGACTCGCATCAGCTATTTTTAATGATAGTGCTGTCACTATAATTTTTAGCTAAGACGAGAACCGATTATTTTTAGCTATGATACAACCACATTTTAGCGAGGACGCGAACAAGCTATCATCTGACTCCCCCCCCCCAAGGTGACCTTACAAATCTAGTGATTTTTTCAAATCTAGTGATTTTTCTAGTGACTTTTTGGGTTAGGATCGGGTTTGTATTACTACTTATCAAATAACTTTTCCTATATATTTCAAAAATATAAAAATACCAATATATAGACGTTAACCATATGGATTAATTACGTTCTGTGCAAAAAAAATCCTAAGGTAGAATTTAAGCGTACAATGATTGAAAATGCATAAGCTGCATTATCAACATTTTTATAGGAGCGGGCGGCTTAGGAATTTTTTTTTTATTAACCTTCATCTGACATGAAGTTTTAAACGTCTGTTTGACATAGATTATTGTTTTTGTTTTTACAATGTTTCCAATTTTCGATACGAAAGTTTTACTAGGGAGGTTGCATAATTTTGTATTATCTCAGTTTCCACTTTGGAGTTGTGCTGTTGAAGGTGCAAAATAGTCTACATACTGTGTTGTTACTAATAAATGCTTAAACTTATCCGCTTAATCAGAAATAGGAATTATATGGTGGAATTGCTCTCACTCGGTTCAGTTTCTGTAGAAAAAAGGTATGTACACGAGCACAGAGTTTTAGGTTAATCATTAATCCTCAGGTATTTATGTAGCCGATTTCGAATTTCGTGTTGGAACTTTCCCGGTACGACATCCAAATGATGGGGTATACTTCCTGAGTTTTTTACCTGTGGATCATTTCTTTAATTGGAGAAGAGGATCTGTGCTAATCGTAGGTATTAAGACATTAAAATATTTACAATGGTATTTTGTTTCCCAAAATTTTAGCTGAAATATCGATTTTGCAGCTTACAGAGTTATCAACGTAACCCTCAGCTATTGTTGAAGAACGACATCCGCCATGTCTCTTTATGCCCTTCATGTGCGTTCGAGCATCTGCCAAAATACTTGCAGAACCGCGCCGAAAGCAGTGGCAGTGGTGCTGAAGGATGCTCCAAATTTAAACATTTGGCCACAATAGTTGGTACACCAGCAATTTTATGTACTTCGACTGTTTGCACGGTGCATTTTGCTTACAAAACATGTGTTATAAAATGTTTGTAGGGAACGAAGTGCCATACATTTCGTGATGATCCCTAATAAATTTATGTTTTCGAGTTTTGATAACAAAGGATCTATCCATTATTGTTTTTGTGTCCACTAGCTTCACTAAAAAATGTGTCTTATGATCTTGAACGCACGTAGTTTCCAGTAATACTAATTCATGGCGTCTGCATGAACCAGCCACTCCAAAAATAAGAATTACCTGTAATTATTATACAATTATTCACAGAAACTTTAATCATAATTCTCCTTATTTAATAAATGTTCTTTATTGTTAGCTTGCGTTAAACATTTCGCTCATCATCTTTGGTTAAACTTAAAGAATTTTGTCCTTTGTGTCCCTCGCTCTTTCTCCTAAGGTATAGAATAAATTCTTAGAAATTTGCTAATGTCTACTCCATGTAAATTGATTGTTGTACGCAACATTGAGTACTTTCTCCACATGGAAAACTTTTATGGGAAACTAACTCACTGTTGAAGTACGCTAAAACGCTATCTTCGTTCGTTTTATTAATTTTCTTCTTTAAACACCACATATGGTAATTGATATATAGGCTTGCATGTGGAATATCGATTTACTCGGTAAGAGGAATTCTCGTGCATTCGTGGCTATTTCTTTAACATCAATTGAGGTTTCCATATCACCAATTCGCTTTACTAAATTCACCCAAAATCCTGATATAAGCGTAAAAATTAAAACTCTTACTACTTTTTGTTAAACAAATTTTATTATTTTATTTATATTTATTATTATTTTTATTTACTTACTATTATTTAGTTATAAACGCCATAATAATGATAAGTAAATTGTATAATTTTAAAGACAATATCGTATTCATTGTTTTAATCTGTAGTGTCCCAATACTTCGGATCAACGTTGCAACGACATAAGCGAAGAACCAGTCGAACATAAAACTATGTATGTCACACGTCGATAATGCGCTTTATTGGATTTGCCGCGTTTATAAAACTCGCTCGCTTCGCTCTCGGTCATAAACAAGCGCATTCAGTAAAGTTATGCATTATGGATTAGTAATATAAATAGCTATTATTAACTATCTAACTGTAATATAAATAGTTAGATACCAATTCTGTTTATGGCAAATAAGGTTATAAATCAGTCACGTGTTGTAACTGCGCAAGCACTGACAAAGTGTAGATTCACATAACATACACATAAGTGACTGTAATCCTACAATAGGAAATTATATAACATCATTATTTAACTAGTAAGGTACATACAGTTTAAAATTGAATCGATAGTGACTAGCTTCCCCGATATCTCAGTTGGTTGAGCCCTAATCCAGTAAAGTTTAAAGTCCCACTCGAGGTAATCTTTTACTCTATGTACATTAATAGTTAATTTAAAATTAATACACACATGTACAGTGCATCCCATTTTGGTTGAGACAGCCAGATATCTCGGTTGTTGTTGAAGATAGAACCTTGCGGTTTCCGCGGTCCTGTGTCACTTTTTTGTGAAACTCAAGATGGCCTGAACGGATTTTGCCTAACTTATTTCGTTTATAAATTACAGGGTGTTTTTGAAAATCCACACTTTTTGAATCCCCTCCATATCTAAGAAGTTTCTCAGCGATAATGTCAAATTGAAAACTTGCCCCATAGAGAATTTTACGTAGAATCCAGGGGCGCACTCAATTTTTTTTTCGGGGTATCGTTATGGAGATAAGACTCAAACTTATGATTTTTTCAATGCAACACCCTGTATTTTATTATTTCATTAAATTTATTATTTTTGTTCCTTCGAAATGATATATAATATATAAACATGAAGTTTTCAAAAATGCTCCAAAATTACTAAAACATTGAATTTTAATAGAGTACCATGGATTTCAAAGTTTTACTACAGGGATTATTATTAGTCATTTTTTTATAGTAGGTCATGGATGCTACAAACACTGTTGACTTTTGGAGCATTATTTTATCAAGTGACTGTGGAGAAATTAACACATCTGCTGTCATGATGATAAATTTCGATGCGTTTTATTGTGTTTGTGTTGGGCGATTTTGTTAATTTGTGAAATTTTATAATGGCTGAAAGATTTTTTCAGAACAACGAAAAGTATGATATCGTACAATGTTTCAATCAATGCCATGAAAATGTTAACGAAGCATTAGAATTATATTTAAGCAGTTAAACTAGTAATTTACAAGAAGACATTATATGACATATTGTTTTTAAAACGTTAGATATCCAGAGATGCGTCAATCTAGTCGAGCAACGATATTTCGACTAAGGAATAATCTACTAAATTATGGTGCGTATTCTAAACCCCGACCCAAGATGTGTAACAAGGAAAATAATGAAGTGGATGAAATAAATATCTTAGCCAGCGTCCGTGTCTCTCCTCAGACTTCTTGTACGAAGTTAGAAAATGACACTGGCGTTCCCCGATCACGGGTACAAAGGATTAAAAAAAAACACAAATTGAAACCCTACAAAGTGAATACTGTCCAGCATTTATACCCTGGTGATGCAGCGAGGCGTGTGAATTTTTGTAATTGGTTTTTGAACCAAACTCGAAGAGACAATAATTTTGCGAGTAAAGTCATATGATCAGACGAAGCCCATATAAGCAGTTCCGGTTTATTTAACAGGCAAATTACAAGGCACTGGTATGATGAAAACCAACACCTAATTTTTGAACAACAACAGGGTCGATTTGGCTTTAATATAGCCTGTCCCTTATTGGGGACATCAATAAAATACCGCATTTTTGAAGGGGCTCTCAACGCAAATAGGTGCTTGTCAATTTATTGTGTGTTGGGGAAAATGGATATCAATTTGAACAATTCAATGAATAAGTTACCGAATAATTTCGAAATAAAATAGTATGAGTAAATATTTAATTAGTTGTTTATTCTGCATTATGAACTTTTTATTACTATTTATTTGTTGCTATTAGTTACCTACGTTTTGTGTTTTGTTAGTGAATTAGTGTTAGTATTGTTCTTGTTCCTTTCATGGAAAATTCCCAAGTAGTATTTCTTCAATTTGAACTTTTTTTGTATGAAAAATCCATAGCCTACCATTAAAAATCGATGTTTTAGTGATTTTGGAGCATTTTTGAAAAATTTATGTTTATATATTATATATCATTTTGAAGGAAAAAAAATAAGGAATTTAATGAGGTGATAAAATACAGGGTGTTCCATTGAAAAAATCATAAGTTTGAGTCGTATCTCCATAACCATACCCCGAAAAAACAAATTGAGTACGCCACTGAATTCTACATAAAATTCTCCATGGGATAAGTTTTCAATTTGACATTATCGCTGAGAAACTTCGTAGATATGGAGGGGGTCCAAAAAGTGTGAATTTTCAAAAACGCCCTGTAACTAATGAACGAAAGAAGTTAGGAAAAATCCGTTCAGGACATCTTGAGTTTCACAAAACAGTGGCACAGGACCTCGAAACCGCAAGGTTCTATCTTCAACAACAACCGAGATACTTGGCTGTCTCTACCAAAATGGGATGCACTGTACAGGCTGTTTGTAAATAAGATTTTAGGGGGGTGGTTGACAAAGTTATTTTGTGAAAAAAATTTCCTATAAACGTAAGTCGACGTATGCTTCGTTTCCGAGATACAGAGTGTTTAAGTTTCAATTTTTATTTATTTTTATTAATTATTTCAAAGGGTTTTAAAGATATGACTCGAAGTTTGCAAAACGCTTTGGGTAGGTTGCTGTCAATATTTATAAAAAATTTATTATCATTGAGTCAACTCTTCACCTCATTATTCGCTGAAATATTCCTACTGTATTTCTTATTGTCTCACAGCCGGCTGTAATTCGATTTCTGAGATCTTCAACATTTTCGACGGGATTACAGTAAACGAATGAATTGAAAAAATCTAAGGGATTTAATTCAGGAGAGCGAGCTGGCCAATGTTGCGTACGAACCTATCCAACGATATGGATATACTGTATATAAGTGACGACGTGCATTAATACTATCTGGGGTGAAGACGAATTTCTTCAAGAAGTGTAGGTAACTCTTTATTCGAAAGTGAGGATAAGATTTCTTCATTTAATTGTAATGGGAGGATATATGGACCAATTAAATGATCATCAAGTACTGCAAATGAACTTGAAAGATTCCTTGTGGATTTTCATCAGCCCATAAGTGATTGTTATGAAAATTTCGTATAGAATCTCTGAAAAATCTCGCCTCGTCAGCAAGCAAAATACCATTTAAAAAATTAGGATTTTGAGCGGTTACATTGAGAATCCATTGGCAAAAAACTAGATGTGGTAAGAAGTCTGAGGTAGTAGCGCTTGCACACGAGTATGAAACGGGTACAATTGCTGCTCTTTTAGAATTTTAAATACGGTGAAGTTACTTACATTCAATATGTTAGCAACTTTTCAAGTACTTGTTTCACGTGCCTCCGAAACTATAGCAAGAACTGCTTTTTATAGTTTGTACTTCTCGAGGGCGCCCATAGCCAGCAGTTCGTTTCATAAATGTACCATATTCGCCTAACGTTCGTGGAGGTGAGCAAATATCGTGTGATTAAGTATCCTACGTTCTGGAAACAATTGAGCATACAGTGATCGAGATAGGAGACCATTTCCATTACTTCGACCATAGGCAAAATGCATATCTGCCATCTCCGCATTTGTAAAATTTTGCATTTTCCTTTGAAGACACGAAAATTATTCACTTATTGACATTAATTTTGTAGCAAGTAATAATGAAAAAATGCTAATTTGACATTTTGACGAGATTGTTGTATTTTATTTAAAAATCTGACAGCACCCTACTAAATAATGTATCAATTGAAATAAAAAATACATAATCTATAATAAAAAAATTTTTTGCTCGAAAAAGGTGTCCTGTAGGAGACCAATTTAATTCAGGATTTATGGCGGATTTCTACAAAAATATCAAAACGGGAAAAAGTCAGTGCCCCCCCCCCGCCATTCTTCTTTTTGTTTTGGTATCTGAATTATTTTAGGTTATACGAAACCCACGCTCAATCTTAAATCTAAACCCAAGTACACATCAAGTGACATTCTTTCAGCTTGAAGGATTGATGGAGACTGTTTGAAAAATATAACAAAATCATATCATTTCTTTGCCTACCAACCCATTTGATTGGAACATAACAGACCTTAATTCTGATTGGATAATCATATTTCTGAAATTTGCAAATTATTACTTTTATACATAACGTTTTTATATGAGAACATATCTTAAAAACATGATTATTTTTGAAATCTACATAAAATTTCCTTTCCACCGATATCTCATATGCCCTATTTACTTTTATTCATATTTCTATAATTATGCAGTTTTACATATACAAATTTACTTATATCTAACCTATCTTACTCTCTCCAGGAAAACTATAAACAGAAATGGATTCTATGACCCAAAAACATAAGGATACATCAGTCTCCAACACAATTATAGTTTATTTTGAAAATTTCCATCTCAACCTTCATGTTCGTACTTGACATAACCTGGTTTCTCAACACTTGCACTTAATTTGCGTTTAAAATGTTATTTTAAGTTGCAACACTTTCTCTTAGTAGTAAAATGTAAGTTATTTTCATAATAATTGCTTAATTTCACATTTTACACTTGTAAGTTCTATGAATCTCTTCTAATTTCGTCTTCTATTTTACAATTTAACATACACTTTACTTTACCTACTTTAACTGATACAAATTATCTTCTTCTACTTTCAGAACAGAAGTAGATTATGCGACCGAAATAGGATTTCCTTATTCAAATGGATAACATGAATTTTATTGAAGCAAATACATACACTAACACTACCGAAGATGATCGGAAACTACTAGCATGAATAATTCTGTTGTACAGCCATGATTAAAATGTAATACATGTGCAACTTGAATTAAATAGCTAACAACATGCCATATAATTACATATGTACTTAGTTTTATGTTAAGTTGAACTTATGCAACTTGCGGTTTAACTCAATTAATCAATTCCTTCGCAATGACTCTATGTTTAATGTATTTTTTATTCTGAGCTTATTTCTATGTTACCATGATATTTATCATTATAAATATCATTTCATATATATATATATATATATATATATATATATATATATATATACAACAACCATTGATTTATTCTAAAACGTTGTTCTCTCTAAAATATATATTCAGGATTTACAAGCTAAAGTATATATTTTCCTTTGGATGTGATGAAAGCAGAAGGCAGTAAGGGGGACAAGCGCTGCTGTAAATTCAATCCCTTGCTATCCCGACTGAATGTCTAGTACAGAGGCATACTTTCCAACAGACAATAATGGTCAAGGATACTTTTCTTTTACCAGAAAACAATAGTCTACAGACAATATCATAGGCGGTTTATTACCATAACTATAGGATAGGCGAAGGTAACAGGAATAGTTGTCCCATTTTCTATCATATCATTAACGGTCCTTTCAAAACTGCCTTCTCTGCCTCTGAGAGACGATACGATCATTTTATTGTTGGGATATTGAACTTCCGCGTTGTGGTCATTTCGGTGTCTGTAAATGTATAAATTCCACCTTCGATGTTGCAAAGAAATGCAAAAAAGTTTTTAACAATATCTAGTAATTGTTTGGCAACATATTTTTCTGTCTATTCAGATTTATGACCCGCTCGCTTTTGAAAATCATCGCGAGAACTACACAACAGTTTTCGTTAATTAAAAATGATAGACTTGGTCCTGACCAATGTCAAAGTCCGACAAAGAATATCACACTATCAGGAGGTAACCCAACATTATCTATATAGTTTAAGAAACTTTGTCAGTTTCCATTACTTCTAATACACCGAAAATGACTAGGGAAACCCGTCTGTCTACTTTGTAGATTTCAAATTTAGTTTAGAACATACGATGCGTTTTGTCTGCAAAATACTACTTTAATGAGCCATTTATTAACAAACAGTTTAATGAATCTATTTTCCTCGCCTTGGTACGACATCAGTACCTGCTTTATTGGTTCCTGTTTACTATGTATATCCCATTTAGCAGTGAAGACCTTTTATGGTAATATTTGGGTGTATGCCATTCGTTGCAGCAGTAAGTAAAATACAGATTTTTGTTTTCTGATTTAGCGCTGATTATTGGATGCCGGGATTATTTATGACCTTGCTGTCTGTACTTGAACAACGAAATTTTGGCGTTACTCTACTTAGTTGCATTTTCGAAGGTAATTCAAGTATATGACTTAATATTCTGGTTTTATCAGTACTGTTAAGGCAATTGGGTGGATTGTTGGTGTACATGCCTTAAGCTACAGTTAAAACTTCTTGAGATCGTTAATACATGCCTCTCTGTTAGCAGACTTTATACTGTTGCTTTGCATGTCTCAGATTATCAAATTAACTTCATCAGCTCTAAAGAGAGAGTTAAATCCATTTTACAAATACGTTAAATTTTTGAAGCTTCATTTGAATAGGTTTTGATTGTATTTTAGACGTGAATAAAGCATATTTATTGATACATCATCACAAGCAGAGTTTTCCCTTCAGTCCATTTTAAGCAAAAATGTTAGCCACATTTTATACCAATTATCCACTCAGACAATTTGTAGCTAAATGGTATACGCGTATATATGAAAGCCTTCTCATCAGTTTCTATTCAATATCATCATAGGGCGGTTTAAACAGGAAAACTTCAGAAACACTCTTGGTCATACCTCGTTGGACACACGGATGTCTCGTGCAATAAGCACTTATTTTTTGCACTTGTTACATAAATAACTATTATTAGATCTCAATTTGTATGTACAAGAATATGTGATCAAAAAATACTGGACAATCGAATAGATGCTAAGATTGTTAGTATGACTTTAACTGTTGAAACTCGTGGAAAGACATTTTTAAGTTTAGGTCTTGATTAAGGTGACTTCAGGGCTGTATAACAACGAAAGAATTAGATTTCTGTAAAACGAATAATAATAATAGAAACACAAAATTCTTTTAACACGGGACACTATAAGAGTTTCAAAAGTAGTAGAGCGGTAAAAAACTTTGTTTCAAATTCTTTTCAGTGCATAGAAGTTGTTTAGTAACAAATAACTTCTCTTTTATACGTATTCTTTTATAGTTTCCACACTTTTTACTTGTTATACAAGTACAATACGTGAAGTATGTTACTAAGGTAGACAACAGCTCTTCTGTCTCAATGGAAACCACTGTGGTATATGATGTATACTTACTTAACTACAGGTATCAAATCATTTTTATCTCTAAACTCTAATTACACCCTTCTAAATTAACAAAAACGTTGGCGAAATGGTGTTAACTTTAATTTAATATTCTTATGAACCTTTCAGTGATGTATATTCAATCTTATATATATATATATATATATATATATATATATATATATATATATATATATATATATATATATATAGTACTATTTGCGTTACCTTACAATTATTTTCCCTGATTCTTAATTAACACTAAATTAGTATAAGAAAGGAAGCTGCGAGTTCCATTAACCAGTATTAAACAAGATTTCGAAAGCTTGGGTCTCCACAATAAATGTTAATGAAATAAATTTGGATAATTTTTGGTAATTGAATATTATTAGTCCTAATTTACGGAAATAATTACTAAGTTTTCTTCTTTGTGTTCATTTGTAACAAAAACCATCTATTATGAACTAATTTAAATGTTTTAGTACGTTTGGAAGTAAATTGGTATATCTGTTTATTTAATTTTACATTTTGAGGGCATTTGAAAAAGTCATTGTGCTTCCATCCAAATTAATTAATACTTAAAGATACAGCACAAAGTGGTCAGTTGTATACCATTAACAATGCGTATTGTACTTCTTTACAGTATATATACAATAAAAGCGTACTTTTTTTTATTGAGAGTGCGGAAATAAAGTTTTTTTTTTATTTTACAGTTTATATGCATTCCTTGATTTTATATTATTTTTTTGTGATTATTCCCTAAAGCTTCAATCAGTTGTGGATAAATAAGTAAAATAAGATGGTCTAGATCGTTAATAATTTTTTTACTCAATGTCTAGATATACATTTGGAATTTGCAATTAGGAAATGTCTATTAGGCGTATAAACGTTATTCTAGCATAGAATTTATTTTACGCTATGTTCTCTGCATTTGAAGCGTGTTTGTGATAAGGCGACTTACTTCAAAAGCAAATAAAATCTGTACATTTTTAAATCTATTTTGGGTATATTACAGCAGAAACTTAATACATCATTACAATAAGATTTACTTCTAACTAAAGGTTTTCAATAGTAATCAAATATTAACGATAACTCAATACCTGTAGTGTATGTTAAAAATTGTTTGTTTGTTGTGAGGCGTGCCTTTTCCAGAATAGTAGGACTTGGAGCTACTGAATTAGTAAAAATATTGCACTTCAATAAAATATGCTTTATTTAGATAAAAAACAAGTACGCGTTTGAATTTTATCGAGTAAAGATATGTGCCCGACCGGGTCAAGCGTGTGAGATAAAAGCGACATAGAAGTGTATTTTTCACTTATTACTTGTATGAATCATTTTGATCGCAATGATTAATCCATATGCCAGCATTCCTATACAAGGTATGTAAGATATGCAAGCAAATCAATTAGCTTATGACCCAAAGAACCAAAGAATGAATCAGCCACGGCCGCACTGACCTCAACCACAACAACAAACAATACAGCAAAATCTGCCATTGCCACAATACGGGAACTACTGCATGCAAATGCCGGGTCAACAAATTGTTTTAACTAGCGGGAGCGGCTCGTGAGAAATGCTGGTATTATTCAGCATTTCATATTGGAATTGGGCCACTTCGTACATATGTTCGCTAGACCTATTAGAGTGATTTGAGTTGCAGAGCCTTAGGATTGAAAATGGCACCAATTTTTCAAATTGAGGCGAATTTCAGGCAATATATTTCTTTTAGAGCGATTTTTACATTCAGGATGTCGTTTTCGGGGTTTCCAAGGGCCCAACTGGCAAAAACAATATCCAAAATTAATTTATGTCAGGAGCGTGCTACATTTTTCATATCTAGACCGATTTTATGATATATCTTTAACGTCCGACAAGATTCGAAAGTTTTGACCGATTTGAGGTGGCGTCTCCGGGATTCTTTTGGGTAAGGATCGTGTGAAAAGGCACTGAAGCACGTTTACTTTACGATATGTCAACATTACTTTTAATTTTATTTGCTTAATTTTTAAATTTTCGGGTATTCGCGCATGCATTTACGTCGGCCGCCGGCGCCGTTTCCGAAACTAGTAGTGGGAGTCGCTAGTAGTGGGAGCGGCAACAGTCTATTAGTTTAGTGGTGAATCCCGTCGGTGTTCTGTGTCTTGAAGAAGAGTGCGAATTCTTTGTGTGTCAGTAAAAATAATATAAGTTTACCCGTGCGTCATCAACTAAACCCTCCAAATCAAATCAATAAATCAATATTTTATGATCAATTAAATGTTTACATTCATAAGTTTGATGTGGATATTATTTCGTAGAACGAATTTTTTAGGGATTTATGATTTATGGTGTGTTTAAATGACATTGCCAACCGTTTACCTCAAATTTTGGAGCGTAAAAGGGATTTTCTTAAAGAAAAACAGCCTTTTGTTTTGTTTTTACAGAATATTTACTTATTTCTTAAAAATCTTGGTCAATCACTGACCTGGCAAGTTTTCGTACAGATGCAAACAGGTTAACGGGATAAATGACACGACATGAATGACAAGTGACATTTAAGATGGGTTCCGTCAAAACTGTTTCGGATCTCTTTATTTAATCGTAATGAAAAGAAAGAGACAAACATAAATTGAAATGCTAATCTTATGGTGACCCGACCGCAGGTACGTAGTGAGTCAAAAAAAAGAAAGTTAAAAATATTACAATCCGAATTACGATCGTTTTTAATATGGTTGTCTCAGTCCGACTCATGAAGTTTATTAATAATCCGTAGAACGTATTTCGTTACTTAGAAGACATTCTCTCTTGTTATTGGATTAATAAATAAAAATAATGGCATACAACATAGGATATTTATAATGTCACATATTGATGATGCACGGGTAAACTTATATTATTTTTACTGTATATCTGTGTGTATATCAATTTTTGTATATTGAGCGGAGTAACAGACAATGCCGAAAGGATGAAAAGACGTAAAGGTGGTGGATATTGCTTCTTTACCAGCTGCAGTGCATGATCTGGATTGGTCATTGTGCTGCCTATGTCAGTCAAAATGCTTAGTTTGCCTTATCTGTTCAGCCAATAACCCAAACCCTGAACTAATAAATGCGGGGTTATATATCTCTTAGTGAAACTCTGCAGGACCTGAGGGCTTTGGAGCATATTTTACCATCTAGGATGAAAGTACACAATCTTGATGGTGGTTCTGGTATCTCGCAGATTCTGACTAAAAACACCACAATTCTATCGTAGATCTCAGAGGAGAAAAATTGTCTCCCTTAAAAAAATCTCTGGTAGAGGTAGCCGCAAGTACTCAAGATGGGCACAATTCTAGTGGTGAAAACAGTAACACAACTCGTGTCACTCGATCGTCAATGCCCCTCGCAGCACTAAAATCCATCAAATGTTTTCTTTATGTTTTATTTGCTTGGAAGAGGAAAATTGGAAAATGCCCCTTCATAGTGCATGTACTGATAAAGTTATAGAAAAGTCAGGAATTGTGTCCACATATTACAAGATTCCAAACTTTTGGTAACTCTGAGTACCGGCGATATCTTTGTTCAAGAATTGAAATACCATCTGCGCTGTCTACAGGATTTATATCATAAATGTAAGGTTACAGAAAGTGAACCAACTGGTGTGGCGATGTGCAAAGGTATGGCGTTCGCAGATCTTATAAATTTTATGCAAATGAAGCTAGATAGTGAGTGGTTTTAAAATTCCAGACCTAACAATTATGTACAGAAACAGTCTGGCTGAACTTCTGGGTGTTCCACGTGAGGAAATAGCCCAACCTCAGACAACCCGTTTCCGAGGGAAAATATTGTCATATTTACCCGGACTTTATGAAATTAAGTCCGGCAGGGAATATGTTCAGACTAGAAAGTCAGCATACATACACAAAGAGTTTGTGGAATAGGACCACGATGGCGATGGATTAGCATTTAACAGACTGATGAGAAACCTAAGGAAAAAAATATCGAAAAAGCCAGTTAAATTTTAGGGCGGGTTTGATGAAAGATGTCAAGAGAGTAGTGTGCCTCCAAACTTGCTTGCAGTCGTTAAATCTCTTCTGTATGGTACCTCTGGATAATCAGGATGCCAGCCAACAGGCCCAGGCCTCACAATAAGCCAGCTTATTTTATTTAATTTCTAGAAAAAGGATAGAGCTGTTACTTCTGATAGAATTCGATACAAGAGAGATTATGAACCTCCTCTCCCTGTGTACATTGGAATCTCTCTGTATGGGGAATTCTGAATGCGAAAATTAATTGACAGGCTGCACTCTCTGGGTATTTCTGTGTCATATGACCGCATTATGTCAATAACCTCAATATTTTGTCATTTAGCTGGCGAAAGAGCCAAAGAAGAAGAAGTAGAAAAATATTGTTACTGTGGCTGTAATAGATAATATAGATCACAACCCTAACGGTACAACATTAGAGAGTTACTACATGGTCAGCGTTCCATGTAGCTAGTGCCTTCGAGCGGTCGCCAAAGCAAAGTATACGTGCTACCCTTCTATTGTTTGATGAGTTGTCGTCTCCTGTGTCGATGCTGCAGCATGGAATGAACCTAGTACAGCAGTTGGCAGTGCACTTAAATAAACAACAAGTTCCAGTCCTTGTTGCTGATCAACCGCTCTATGCAACTTGTAAACTTATTCAATGGAACCGGCCAGATCTATACAGTGAGGAAAATTTCGTACTACTTCTTTCACCTTTTCACATTGAACAAAACTTTCTGCGTGTCTTAGGGCAGTTACTGAATCGCAGTAGATAGACTACTATTACTGCAAGTTCAGGTGTAACAACGAAAGGAAGAGCAGAAGCCATTTTGAAGGTAATTTATGAACGTGGTGTTTTTTCCTGCCAACTTAAATGATTTATCTTTACAGACATTTTTTTCTCTTTCTCTTTTAGGTGTCTAATGTGAAAAGGTCGCGATTGTTTCATGAAGTGACTGCGGCAGTTCTGTATAGCATGAGAGTCATGATAAATATATTTCTGACGGTGGTGACGGGTCACTTGACGAAAGGTTAAACTCAATGAGCTCTGAAAGTCTGACCTTTAAATATTGATTGACAGTCTTAAACTTTGAGATTCTCTTGCTCACCTACGTGGGATCAATGATGGAGAAAAACAATGATGATTTTTTGAGATGCATTAAAGAAATGGTTGTCTGGTTTTTTGCTTTCGATCATGCGAACTATTCACGGTGGCTGTCCGTCCATACTAAAAATTTGACAGAACTGGATGTTAAATCTCCTTATGTTCATCAACAATTTTGTTCAGGTATGACAAGGAATGACAACATCCTATCAGTTACTTAATAATAACGTTTATTATATTAGAACCATATGTTTATAAAATAACTTTTTTTATTTTCCTAGGAAACTTTGTTGTTCAGAACTCTGGAAAGTCATTCTCAGCTATAGCTATTGACCCGGCTCATGCACAACATAATGCTGAAATCAAGGCAACCGGTGGTGCGAACGGTCTTTACCAAGATTTAAGCTTACGGCGCAGAGTAATGCTTTCAACTCCAGAGATTAGTCGTCTTGTGAATGCATTTGAAAATCTATCTCCGTCCCCTACCGACAAACATCACGAGCAGTATTCGTCTTTTCAAAGAAAATTTCTGGAGCACTGCCTTGCTGTGAACGGTTCATTTCTGAGCCTAGGGAATCCTTTTGAGGAGAATAGCGTTGATCTGCTTTGTCTGGATAGCAAAATAGTCATTCAATAAAACTCTCTAATGGCTCTAAATAGTGTGGAAAGAGCTGGTAGACATGCCTATGAGACATTTGTTCAGGAAAGGCTTACTCTAAAATCAAAACCATTGTATGAACCAGTTAAAAAAATTGGAACAAAAATCTTTGATATTAAAAGTAGAAAACCAGCAACAAGCACTCAAGTAAAAATGCTCAAAGATTGAAATTCAATTATTTTCAAGGCTTTTCATTGTAGCAAAGGAGAGATAGGTTTTTCCACTATTAAAATCAGGAATGCCCCCCTCAATACCTTTGAATGGAAAACTAAGGCTGAACTGGCTAAAAAATTGGAAATATTAGTGTCGTCGGCACCAAAAGCCCGAGAGTCTTTTGATAGCGTTATAATTGACGGACCTACGTTGGTGCAGAATTTCAGGTCACGCATTGGCAAAACTTTTGAGGAATACTTTAAGTTGGACTCAGAGGTAAACCTTTCTCGGAGAGTAACTTCTATAAGGGCAGTACGAGTTGACTTGGTTTGGAGCCTCTCCTGGTACGACAGCTTGAAGAACTCGACTCGTGAAGATCGAGGACGTGGGATTCGATGCGAGGTCCAGTCCAAAAGTGAAGTTCCTCGTGACGAGGCAGATTCTCTTTGCAACTCTGCAAACAAGGGTGCACTTTTTGAGTACCTCGCAGATAGCTTTATTTGTGATTTTCCAGCAGCAATTGTAGTCACAAACCTGGGAGAAAAAATTATTTCATCTAATGATTCTCTTACCACATTGGCTGGAATACAAGTAACACAATAAGAGGCGGACAGGCGAATTATCCTCCATGCGAAAGACCTGGTAGAGCATGGAGCCCAGAACATTCTCGTACAATCTTCCGATACTGACGTTCTGGCCCTATGTATTTAGTTCTTCTTTTTTCTGAAAGAACTTGGACTGCAAGAACTTTGGATACTGTCAGGTGTTAATGCCAAGCGCCGATACATAGCGACTCATTTGGTTGCATCAGCACTTGGAGAAGAAACCCCACAAGCCCTACGTGACTTTTATTGTTACACAGGTTGTGATACAGCGTCCATCTTCCATTCTATTGGTAAGAAGAAGGCATTTATGACTTGGGTGAAACGACCGGACGCGACACCAGCTTTACTTGACCTCTTCAATCCACAAAGAGGAATAACAGAAGAATTTACTACCGTTCTGTGTGACCCCAAAACACAGGAGAAGTCCACTACAAACGTGCGGAAGTATTTATTTTGTACAAAAAAATAAATTAGTGCAGTTCCTCCTTCCAACGGTCTCTGCATTGCAGCAGCATGTACTACATACCAGGCAGGTCATGTGTGGCGCCGCTGCTTGTCTCCCACTGAATGCCCTACAAATCCCTCAACTTGGGGATGGACACGAGGCAAAGTGGGCTGGGAACCAAACTGGACCAAAGAGGCACAAATTAAGTGCTCATGCTTGCGAAACAGCCTTTCCTGCACCCTACAGTGTTCTAACTTCAAATAACACTGGAAAAATCAGAGGCGAGTATATATGCTTATTATAAACATGACTGTCAGCGTTTTATTTTTATTTATCTTGACTAAATATTTTTTCTATAGCTCGATTGCAATAGGAGATCTTAGCGATGATGAAGCATTTCCAGTGATGGCTGATGACTTTTTAGTTGTAAGTACGTTCCAATAATTCACAAGTTTTAGTTATAAACATTATTCAATGAATAACTTTCAGTTTTCTACTTATTTTATCTCGGATTGTTTATTCAAAATACATAACAATTCATAAAACAAATCTTTAATGAGTCTTTTTTGGTGATTCTCACCTAAAAGAACCTCGTAAACGCCACCTCAATTACGGAAATCGGCAAAACTTTTGAATCTTGTCAGACGTTAAAGATATCATACAATCGGCCTAGATATGAAAAATAAAACATGCTCCGGATACAGATATTATCTTTGTCATTTTTACTTTCGAAAACCCCGAAAACGCTCAAAGAAATATATATTGCCTGAAATTTGCCTCAATTTTAAAAATTACCGCCATTTTCAATCCTGGGCTCAAATCACTCCGATGGGTCTAGGGAACATGTGCACGAAGTGTACACAATTCTAATACGAAATTCCGTTTTTCCCCAAGGACCGCTCCCACTAAGCATCCATCAATACCTATTTAGGTCCCTTCAATTCATTATCCCTCTATCCATCCTCCTAAGTGTTCCTGAGTGCTTTGGTAAGTTCTGAAATACACGGTCGTCGTAAACTTATTGAACACAACCTGTACAAATGAAAATTCCCCAATCATAAAACGTTAATTTGTGTACTTTTTAAGTATCCCTCGTATACCTATAAATTTATATTTCTAACTGTTATAACACTTAAAATTAAATAAAAAATACCCAATTTAGAAAATTGTAAATAAAATAAAAGAAATCGGTTTAATAAGTTTAATAAGTTGTTATCCCAACGAAATATTCGTCAATTGCTGAATAATTCAAACGTAGAACGGTTAGTGTTTGTATCCTCAATAATATCGTTATATTTTATTAATACTTTATCTTCAAAACAAATCGTATTCAGACATTCATTAATAGGTTTAAATTTTAATGTTTCAACTCTTTAATTTCTGCTTAATAAAAATAAAAAATGCTTTGTTAGTAGCGTTCTGGATTAATATTTCAAAGCTAAAATGAAATTTTGTGATCGATCTCGCTCATGACTCATTTTTCAATCGATCATTAAACTCGAAAATATGCAAAGACTAATTTCAATTATCAAAAAGGTGTAACCAGTTAAACACACCACTAATACAAATAAACGACAAAATAAATTAAATACTGAGTATATATTTCAGTATATATTTCAGGCGAACATTTACAAAAGCGTGGTTTGGAGAAACCACCATATAATTATAACTAATATTACCCAAGATCTTAATGATACACACATAAAAGAATTACAGATAAAGTTCGATTACTTTTTGACAGTGATTACTAATCAACCCAACTAAATTTAGTTAAAAGCTAATCGCACTTGTATCCGTTAAACAAATTGTAAAACTAATTCTTGCTATTTAGGTCACTTAATCCTTTCTCCGTGGGTATAATTGTCGTCCATATGGTCTGCTTTCAGAAACCCTTTTTTGTCTCTTAAATTTTCTTAAATCGGCAAGCACTTCGCACAACACACACTAAACGTATACCTTAATGCACTTGCTAGTAGTCCGTCAATGACCTATCTTAAGTGAGCCCTTGCTTTAGCATAACTTCATATTTATGCTTCGACGTTAGCACTTCACAACGTAAGCGTTTAGCACGATAAAGATTGTTCACTTCGGCATCAATCTTATACCTCTTACTTGCTTTGTACAATCGAGTTGCTATTACAATTGTACCTGAATGCACTCCACTCAATATTAATGATGATTGACCCCTTATCAAAATGTTACAAACTTTAGTTCGGTCACTTAAATGGTTACCTCCGGTTATCTTTATAATAACACTAGGTCACGCGTTACACAATTGAACACTAACTACAAAATATTTGCTGTGTTAACTTCAAATTTGCCTAAACACTTTTTAAGTTTCTTGAAGAAAATTTCTACACATTTTCTTCAATTCACACCTAATAATATTACTTATTTATGAATGTCTAACGATTTATCACTGTTGGGTTACTTGCTGCCGTTTATAGACGCTGCCCGAACCATAATTTCACAAATAAACTCCCACCTTAACCATTCTAATGGTTGCCCGAAAGCCAACGAGCGCGGCCCTTAATCTTTTACCGAATCCCCTAACTGACTGTCTCTCAAATTTAGCACTCGCTTATATACCCTCTGTCTGCCATCTTGTCAAACACTTCGCGCTAATATTAAAGTTCACCTCTTGAATTACTTTGTAAATTCACTGAAAACTCTCCGAAAAAATCATTAATTGCAATTACATTCACACAATACATTCTCCAGATCATCCCTAAACCTTTTATGCAAATCTCATATGTGGGCGAATCCTATTTGCGCACAACTTAGCGGACTCCCTCACATTATATCAACTTCATCCTTGAACATGCATTAAGTTTTTCTATTGCACAATATTACAAAAATTTCTACAAGCAAAAATATGTATCCATATTCCTTACTGTACATTAATACAATACCATAAACTCTCTCACTTATACGTATATAACCATTTATTTAGTCCAAATTCCTTTATACACTGTAGCAAATACCAGTAGTCTTACCAGTGCCGTATCAATAAAAATTTACGCAAAACGTTTCTTAACCAAATGTAATGCTGTCAACACGAAAATCTTTCTACAGCATTCAAATATTCCTTCACACGAACAACAAAGCTTCCTTAAATTCCAGTGGCGTATTATTTACACCAACTTACATTACGCATACACAAAAAAAAAATCTTTTCATGCAAACTCACTTCAGCCACATTCAAAACACGTTACATACGTTATAAAAATACTACACATCCACGGTGCATCAAAATAACTTTACAAGATGTCACTTTAAAATATATATTCCCAGCAAGCCCTGTAAGTATGGGATAAAAATAATGCATGACTGATGCATCACAGATGAAGAAAGCATACCTACTCAAGCAGTAATAAGATTAGCTAAACATCTTTGCAATACTAATAAAAATGTGTCTGGCGACAACTGCTTTAGTTCAGTTGAGTTAGTACATCACCTACAAAAAAATAAACTTACCTACGTCGGCAAAGGGGGAAAAATAGAAAAGAAATTCCCCCACAGTTCCTCCCGCGACCAAACCGTAATGAAGATGACACTTTGTATGGATTTACCAAAGACCTAACACTTTTATCCCGTACAACTAAGAAAGACAAAGCTGTAATAATAATTTCTTCCGTGCACCATTCCATAGAAGGCGATACAGGTAATGGATTAGAAATAAGTTCTTTTTATTTTGACCAAAGGGTTGTAGACGTGATGGATAAAAAGTGTGTAAAATACTCCTGTAGCCACAGAACACGTAGATGACCATTTTTTTATAAAATAGTAGGCATGTGTGGTGTCAATTATAACATTATGTTTACTTCTGTTCCCGAAAATAATTGGAATGGATTCAAGTTTATAGAAACTCTGGCAGATGAACTATTTTCCTCACATTTGCATAGAAGGTTTCAAACGCCAACAATACAAAGACACTGAAAGATCTTATCGGAAGTATCCTTGATGTTCCCAAAAACAAGGCTAATAAACAAGAAGAAAAGCCCGAAATAAGAAAGTATTGCTACATATGCCCACCCAAATTAAGAAGAAAGACTGCATATCTATGCACTAAATGCCAAAAAGAGTGTTCTCGAAAAATTTGTAAAAATTTTACCAGGGTAGAATAAACATTTAAATGTTTTTTATGATTGGAAGGTTTTGTATAGGATTTATATTTTGTTGTTTTTTACATTTTTTATATAAAATGTACCTATTTATATTATATTATATATTATGTTTGTTTGAATATGTTTGATTTTTTTTGGAATATGCCTTATACTCATTTTCTATAACAAAACATTTACCATTTTTTATGTTTGTTATAAGACTTGCAATTTGATTTTTTCTTTTTAATAAATAAAAAGAAACAGTACAATATGGTTTTATTAATAAAAACCTTTTTTATTGCAATTTTTTTATGTACCTTGACAAAATCGGCTTTCCTTTTGGTTAAGGGTTTGTCAGACCCATGATCACCATTTCTATAGGTAAAAATAGGGTCACCTGTTAAGGGTTAAAGGACGTTGGTCAATTTAGCAATGACGTAGAAGTCAATATTAGTTTGACAAGGGCCACGTTAACACCCTAGAGGAAGGAAAGGGAACGGACCATAAAGGGTATAAGCGCAGGAATGTGGTATAATAAGGGGTGTGGGAGGAGGAGAAACTTGCAAATACTTAGGATACGCTCATTCACGAGAAATAGAACACAAAATGAGTAAAAAAGAACCAACAGAATCGTACACAATATGGCTACGTACTCAATGCGGATCTTTCAGCGCGAAATAGAGCCAAAGGTAGTCAATACGTATGCAACATTAACATTGACATTCAGCTTTAGTGTTATAAATTGGGCAGACTGAAAAAGATAAAATTACGCATAGGAAATTTAGAAGATACAAAGTGTGATGGAGATTATTCATTTGCGACCAGAACACAGAGGATGAGGAATACATTCTGTCTATCTTATGCACTTCAAACAATCAACAAATTTCCGAAAATGTTTTTGCCAGCAATCCAAGGATAACCAACAATTGAATCAGACAAAAACTTCACTCCTTTGAAATTAGCGGAAGAGTTTGCACCCCGTTCGAAATAAGTTATTGAAGAAGTGAAACAGACCTGAACACAAAAATAAATTCGCAATACATATACTGAGTGCTTCACATAGAACCGCGCCTCAAAACTTACACATGCAACCCAATACGCATATTTCATAAGCTTCTTTTTTGTTTGTACTTTTAAAAATTTTCGTATTCCAGGTAGCTTGTTCCATTTACACCTTGAACTTAAAACTGTTAGAGGTTATGTAAACAATTAGTTGATTGTCTCAAGACACGAAACTGTCAATTTGAACGCTAATAACACTGAAGCAGTTACTAGGATCCAAAATTGAAGAGTTTATATTTGAAAAATTTGGTTGGATTTGAAATTTGTACGTTGGGTTGCGGTCTTAGTGAATCACCCAGTATTATTTCTACAATAAAATACCAGGAAATCTACAAATTATGGTAATCTGTTTAAAGAAACAGAAGGGTTTATAATAGCCATTCAAGATATAATTGCACTACTACTACGACTATACATAATAATAAAGGACACACGAATTGTAGTAGTAGTGAAATATAATTATGGTATATAGCTTATTGGATGCGGTTAAATAAATAGGGATTAAAGAAAATTAGCAAATTCTCGTGAAAACCAAAGTTACGCGGAAAATGAGGAGTTATGTCAAAATCTTTTGTGAAATGCATTTAAATAACATCTACTTGCCTTATTTTATCAATTGTTTCAGAAATAAGCTGTGTGATATACGCCAAGTAGGTAGTGGCAGAGCGCCTATTCGTGAAATCATGCAGATCATCCGAAATAAAGCGCTTAAAAGCAGGGTAATCACGAGAAAGTATTACTTCAAAAAATTTTGCAAAATTACTCAATATACAGATTAAACTATAGTTAGTGACACTGCATGGGTTCAGATTGCCGTTATCTTCCACATATAGACAAAAAGTAAATGTATATCAAGTCCGGTACTATAGATGAGACAAAATGAATGAAGAATACATCCCAGATTTCTTATCAAATAACTTGGAGTTTGGTCTTCACCTGCAGCATTTTAGTATAGATATTGAATTAACAACTTTCTGTTCAGTTATAGCTTTTACTGTGATGTTAGGCACATTATAGTAGTATTTTATAACAACCATTTAGTCAGTTTGGCCGTGAACACTACTGAAATATTCTTTGAATGTATTGACTATTTCTAGAAGCATGTCATAGGTGAACCGTTAAATTTCAGATGACATGGTACACGTTATTTGTATCTGACAGTATTAAAAAGGTTCAAAAAGTATACTCTGTTCCATCTTATTTTGCTTTAGAGCAAGCCATAATGTTTTTTTTTCTGTAGTGGTATTACCATTTGTCAAAATCACAAGAAGCCAGTTTGATGGCGTCCTGTTCAAAAGTAATCGTCCTGTGTTGCCTACTTAAGTAACTGATGTGATGGTAATTGGCGTAGAAAATGACAAAAGTCATCGCTGAATACAAAGTGGAAATTTTAAGGTGCTATAAGCACCTTAAAAGTAGTGCAACGGAGAAAAGTAATGGGAAACTTATGGTGTCGGATATATTTCAACTACGTAAGAACCTATTTTGCGCGACTATACTCTATCTGGTTGTTTACCTCTTCTGTTTCCACGACAGTAAGTTTTGTTTACTAGTTGCTAAGAATAAGTTTTTTTTTTATGATTGTGGACCTGAACAAGCTAAATTTGGCCTATCGTGCTAAAGCACTCAGGAACACTTAGGAGGATGGATAGAGGGGTAATGAATTACCAATAGATGCCTATGAACAGCTACCTTAAATTTTCTCATATCATAGTTGAGAGGAAAGCAGGAACTAGGGAGATCATTCCAGAGTTTAGAAGCCGTGTAGAAAAATGTGGATTGCGCCCGTTTGGTACGACAAGTGGAGATTTGTACTGCATACTGATGATGTGAATGAGCCAACCGAATGTTTCTCGCAAAGATAGCCCGAGATGGTATCAAAGAATATAATTCAGCAGCACAATAATAACGATAATACAAAGAAAGAACTGAAACCATCCTTCTATGCTCAAGGGACTGTATGTAAGAAGTTAAGGACGGGTCATTTATAAGCCTAATCGCTCTCTTTTGAATACGATCAACGATATTGAGAGCGCATTGGGGAGAATTATATTCCAGATGAGGCCGAATTTGGGCCTTATACAGCAGAAGGAGTTGTCGAGAGGTAAAGTACTGCTTAGATCTGTACAAAAAGCCTATTTTACGAGCAAATGTTTTGGCAGCTGACAGAAGATGGTCAACCCATGAGAGATTTGAAGATACAGTCATACCGAACAGAGTAATAGAGTCTGAAAACTTAAGAACTGAGCCATTCATACTTACAACAGGAAATGATCGATCTTTTTTGGCGGGCACAAGGCAACACTGAGTTTTGTTAGCATTAAATTTAACTAGATTATTGCTTCCCCATTCGAGAATACGTTGATTGTCTTTGTTGATTGAATTTCCCATTTCAGCTTTAATTTCTTGATTTGACATAGAAGGTGGATTATCACTATGAGTAGACTGAGATGAACTACAGTGAAGAGTGCTACCGTCAGCAAAGCAATGGATGGGGTTAGTTGTTGAAGAAATAAGGTCATTTATGTACAGCAGAAAAAGTGTAGGTGCTATAACGGATCCCTGTGGTACATCTGCGTTAATGCTAACTTCTCTTGAAAAAAGCCATCAACTGCGACACGTATTCGTGTTTTATCAAGGAAACTAGAAACCCAGTTGATGAGCGTATCATTTAACCCTAAGGAGGTGAGTTTGGCAAGCAAACACTTATGCCAAACTTGGTCAAATGCCTTTGGGATATCTAAAGCGACTACAACTGTTTCACCGGACTGCTCTACTGTATTGTTCCAAACTTGGGTCACATATGAAAGAAGATCACCTGTTGAACGACTTTGCCTGAACCCATATTGGTGGTCACTAAGGAGTTTGTTAGTTTCAAGGAACGTGAGCAGTTGCTTTTTCCATGATTTTAGACAAAATGGAAGTGATGGCAATTGGTCGGTAGTTTGAGGGATCGGTCTTATCGCCTTTTTTTGGGAATAGGTTGAACATTTGCTAACTTCCATGATGAAGGGAATTCCTCAGAAGACATAGAGATCGTATAGAGCTGAGATAGGACTGGTACTAGGAACTAGGAAGATTTCTTTAAGACAATAGCTGGGATACCGTCTGCGCCAGTCGCCTTATTGAGATCAAGCCTACTGATGATCGATTCCAAGAGCTTGTACCGAAAATGAATTGGTTTCATAACGTATGAAGAAGAGTTGACTAGGGGCACATCTTTTCCAGAATCATTGAGACACCAGTTTGATGCAAACAAATCCACAAAAACGTTGGCTTTGTCTACAGAATCAGCAACTACCGATCCGTCAATAGATGTCAGGGGGGGAAATGAAGAAGTTTTTACTAATGGCTTTAGACCAAAATTTACGACTGTCTAAAGGAGATGTAGCTAGTTCATTGCATTTTTGTTGTTCGAACAACTTTTTAGTTTTAGTGATGACACTTTTTCAGATATTTCTAGCACCAACGTATTCTACTTTCGCCCGGTTTATTAGATTTCCATTTAATGTCAAATTTATTTTTTAAAGATATTGCATCAGCACAAGCCTTATTGATCCAGGGTTGGGAACGTGAATGACCTATACGGTATCGTTTTTTGGGAATGTATAACTCCATTCCCATGAGGATGACTTCAGATACTGAAAGAGCGATGTCCGAAGAAGAGGACGACTTAAAACAATATTCACACCATGGAAAGGTTGCAAAGAAATCCCGTAAATTTCTCCATCGAGCTGACTTAAAACACCACAAGGTTCTATCGGTTTTTCCGAACAGTGGAATTAGGTACAGCAGAAACTATTTCTATTAGACAATGGCCGGAAAGACCAAAAGGCCAAAGAACGGAGGTTTGATAAACAAGAGGGTTTGATGTAAGAAAGAGATCTAGAAGATGTAGAGTATGGTTAGGGTTATTAGGGATTCTTGTGGGTTCAGAAATCATTTGTGTGAGATCACATTAAATAGCAAATGTTTCTGCACTATGACCAGTAGGATTTGTAGTAGATGAAAACTGAAGCCCATTAGAGTTATGAACATTGAAATCGCCTACAATTGAGATATCGCAAGATGGAAACTGGGATGGATTACTAAGGTAATCGAAGAAGTATTGAAAGTTACTGTCATTAGGAGACCTATAAATGCAACAGTAGAGTTTAACAAAATTAGGACCAGAATGTTTAAACCAAATCACGTCAACATTTTTTGCGACGGTAAGTATTTTAGCGTTCTAGAACGTATTTTAAATAATAACAATTTTTATAATTTACCTATTAACATAAATATTGAAAGTACAATTATTACAATTTCCAATTGTCACCGAAAGCTTATTTTGAAAAACAGATGCCGATGAAAAAATTTCAGTACCATCTACTGGAACCTCGTGCGACTCTTGTTGCCTTGTCGCTACAACTAATGTACCCTTTCCAATAACCTGATTAGTGCATTTCCCATTTCGATAATTTAAAAAGAAATGAAATGATTTTGCATTTTTTTGGGCGGAGATTTTTATATTTGGAATATATGTCCAAATGGTTAACTTTATTATGTGCAATGTTAATAACAACAAATGATCGCTGAATATTTGTCTTCGTTTGGGGTATTTTTACAATGATTAATCCATAACGTTCCTCAAGCCTTCTATTTTTATATTATATAACTCGTCTACATGCACCAGCTACTTCTAATATCATTCCTACCTATAAAAGATATAATAATTCACTGATGTATTTTTATTTTAATATGTAATCCACTACCTTGTGTGCAAGAAATTTTTCAAATTTACTTAAAATATTCATTCTAGTTTTTAATGTTATTTTCCCAAAAAAAAAACTGTAATGGCTGCATTTATTTACAAATTGTAATAGCAACGAAATGCAAATTTTTACATTAAGACAACTTCATAAAACGAGACTAATATACATATGTACACATCGTTATTTATTAAGTACATATTTAAATCTTTTTAATAAATTTAGTCGCACAAAAATCGTCATACGCATCTCAGACATTAAGGACTGCAGATCTCAGACAATAATTGGAGTCGACACTTCGCTCCTCCTCCAAACAATTGTCTTCGATCGGTAAAATGTCCTTACTGTTCTAGATACTTAATGTACTATTTTGTGCCGTGCATTAAGTATGTGGTTAGTTTTAGGTTTCACAGCAAACTAGACATCATGACAGTAAGACCTGGAAATGGACATACTGTGGGGAAGCGCCGTAAGTCTACAACGATTAATTTGGAAATTTAATTCGAAACGAATTGTATCATCACGTCAAAACAGATTCGATTTTGATGGAGAACGATAGATACTGTTGAAGAAGTATTCTCCAACCCGGTGGATATAAAAAAAAAATGAATTGCGTTGTTGTTGTAGTTGCGGAAAAATGTAACACGAGTTAGTTTAGTTTTTCACAAATGTTTAATAATTTATTTTAATTATCCGAAAATACACCCTCAATCTCTAAATATAATCATAGCCTAAGCTTAAAAAATATCTCTCTCATTCTCGCTTAAATAATGTGCACATTTAATTACTATTTGCATTTGTAAGAATTTCACGAATTCTGTTGGACATTGTGTAATATTATCGTAGTTTTGTATTGAAGTTCAATTGTGTTAACAAAGAAAGTGTTTTCTAAAATCCCATGGTCCTCCGTGTTCTCAAATAAAGTAAGAAGTGTAGGACAAAAATCCTACATTTTTGGTCACATCGAGCCGGATAAACCAGTTTCCTACATCCTACATTGAGCCAGGACGAATCAGTTACGATTTGGTGAGTCGTAGTCTTTTAAGGAAGCAGAATGTATTTTAATTTGAATGTGAACTTTCAAATATCCAAGAAGAGCTAAGTGAATTTTCAACTTTCCAAGAGGATTCAGGTATTTTACCAAGTAGTTCACAATAAAGAACATTTTGTGTTTTACTTTTATATTAATCTTCATTGCGCTATATTTTAATTTACTTAAAACGTATTTCATAAGGTTTAATTGTCACAATGGATATGTTAAAGTGAAAATCAACTTGCACACGTGCTACGGGTCAAATTACTAGAATTGGGTTTTGCAAAATAAATGTATTGAAAATGATACCAATAAATTTAAGTCAAGCGAAGACGTTTTGCAAGATGTATTTATGAAATATAATACTGCTCAAGATGAAATTGAAAATTATTTAATTGATATAGAGGATCAAACAGAACCTGAGGATAAGAACGAGATCGAAATCAAATATTTTGAAACTATTTCTGCAATTAGAAATTCTGTAGAAGAATTAACTGCTACAAATAACATTTTCTCTGACAGTCACACTTCTCAAAATGACAGTGTCAATATAGCATCTCACTGTTATCCCGAAATAAAATTACCGCAATTTAATATAACTCAACTCTCTGGTAATTTTTCTGAATGGAAAACAATTTTTGATCTGTTCACCTCGCTTATTGTAAAAACAAGTCAACTTGCAAATGTTGAAAAATTTTATTATTTAAAGACATTGTTAAAAGGTGAAGCTTTAAGTATTGTAAATTCATTAAAAGTAACTAGTGGTAATTTTGTTACTGCAGTTTCACTGTTAAAGAAAAGATTTGAAAATAAAAATAAAATTGTGAATTCTTATTTTAGTAATATGTTAAATGATCAAATTATAACGAAGTGCAATCCACAGAATTTGAGAGATTTTGCCACTACTTGTAAAAGTAATTTAGAGTCATTGAAAAACTTAAAAGTGGAAGATAAAGAAATTTAATAAAATATCATGACATTCCAATAATTTTAATCGTAACATGCAAAAACAAATCATATTTTGCTCATACTGTAACGATAACACCCATAGAATATATGTTTGCAAAAAATTTATATCACTTTCTGTTCCAGATAGATAGGCGTTCATTAAATCTAAACATTATTGTTTAAATTGTTTAGGTAATAAACATCTCATTGAAAATTGCACCTCAAGTTCAAGTTGCTCACAGTGAAAAAAAAGCATCACACCTTGTTACACTTAAATCAAATTCCTCAAAATTTCCAAAACAATTCATACTCTCAAAACCAATATCAAAATGTCGCATCTGATAAATCTCAACATATGTCCTCAGGTTTCTCCTCTGCAGTAAATGTAAATTCCCGTCAAGATAATAGTCAAAATCCTTTATTTGCCAGTCAATCTCAGAAAACGCAAAATCACACATCACCTTACGATAATCAATGCTCTACTTCTCGATTCCATCTCGTAATAACCACAACAGAACCTCAAAGAATTTAGCTCTAGATCAAGTGAATGATTAACCCTGTAGTATCTCAGCTTTATCTACAAAAAACTCTCGCATACTTTTAGCTACAGCTCAAGTTACTATCTCCTCAAAACAAAATGAACCTATTCAAACTAGAATACTTATGGATAGTGGAAGTCAAAACTCCTTTGTAACTCAACATTTAGTTGACAAATTAGGATATAGTAACTACCTGCATTATACTTTATTCAGACATACCCAATTAATCCCAAACTAACCAAATATATAAATTAAGAAGCCCCAAATTTCAAAACCACATGGCCCTTATCATAACCACAACTTAGAACAATAGCAAACCCGCTCACCAGTTGGAGCGTCCTCTGTAATCTCCAAGTCACATCACTAATATATTGATACACCCGCACAACACTTCGTTTTAATTAGCATTTATTTTAATAAATTATTTTATTTTATTTTGCCACCATAATGTTCTTTATACGCCTCCAAATGCGGGCGTAATGTGGTCTTTATAGCACGGAAATGTCATTGATGCTAAGCAGCATGATTCACAGCAAGCACATGACATGATATATAATAGCAATATCACAGTATCTTAGTAACAACAAATTAGCCTACTGTCGACTTTATTTCACTGCATTTGCATTTAAAAACTTGCCGAAAATACTGAATCTTTTTAATATTTTGTTCCATTTTCATGGTGCAAAATAAAATAAAACATTGTATGTACCACGGGTATAATTGTAGATTATGGCTCTCAGGAATATAAAAGCCCTCCGCTTCGCGTCGGGCTTTTAACATTCCCTCGAGCCATAATCTTCTGATTATGCCCTTAATACATAAATATCTATTATGTGTAAACACATTTAGTTAATTAGCCAATTTACAGTTCCACTCAGACAGGGCGAGACCAGCGCAACCAAATTATCGCCAGCGTCGACCCTAGCAGCAGTAGGACCAGAATCAACCAGAACTACTTTTTTTCTCATTATTTATTATTTTGTTATTTATCCAGGATATTTTAAGCTTATTTCATACCAATTTATATAATAAAAACGTTTATAACCGGTCTGGTTCATATTAGTTAATTATTCACAAAATAGTGACGTTGTTTAAAGCCAGATCCCGAGGGACTCAAAACCGAACGAAATTTGCTTTGTAGACCTGGAACGCTACAGACTTACGAATATTTTGGACATTTGACCATGGATAGCATTTTTGTAGAAATAGTATCGATGACACTTTATTTGTAATAGAGTGTTTGGACCTATACCGATTTTCTATATACGCAATTTTTTCCTATCTGACAATTTTATTGTTGTCCATTTTGCGTGGACTATCAGTCAAAACTAAAAATAATTAAATTAAGTTTCAATTACATTTCAATATTTCTGTAGTGATTGACTAGTGTGTCAATTGAAATTGCTGTGGTCGTTCGGTCACATCGCATTAAAACGCCTTGGGGCTAATTGCGATAGTCATTTTACTAATAGTGATTAATAATGTTGACAAACCAATTGAAGGTGTCTAGATGTTTATACGTCAAGCACTCACATAAAATTTGAAAACAATCGTTATTCAATTACTCTAGTAACGTACAGGTCGTAGGTTCAAATCCTACTCGGGGTAAACTTTTTATTAGGTATTAAAAAAAATAATAATAATTTTTAATTACATATTTACTTTTTAACTTATTCGTTCATAACAAAAAACTTATAATAATCGTTATTCAAGCTTATGAGTTAATGTGGCTAAGGAGAAATCAAATCGAGTCCTCTTCCTCCTCATCCAGTAAATCCACCACAACCAAAAATCACCGGTATCTAGCTATTCAGGTGTTTAGTTGTGTTAGTTGAATACGAACGATTTTCAATTTTCGGAGTTATTGTGTCCGAAACATAATTACATTTAGCGCTCTTACTCCCTACTCCTCAGAGCTACCACCACCAAAAATCACTGGCATACAGACAATCAGGTGCTAAATGTATTTTTTTCTCGATTTTTTGAGAAGTCGAAGAAAATTTATATTTACCCCGCGTAGAACCACTCCCTCAAGCATCACACACACACACACACACACACACACACACGCGCGCACGCACGCACGCACACACGCATACAGCTACGCTTGCACATACGCGCGCAGACGCACGTATAGGCATATTTCCGGTAGTCATTTCGAATTTCTTGACCGATTACAATAACTCCATTTAGGTAGGAATGTTAAAGGTTATGTATTCTACTGGGTGTCGGCTTTCAAGGTAAGACATAGCAAAATTACATGATGATACAAGTTAGTACAAAACACGTTGTTTTTCAATACTTAGTTTGGTGAACGTTAAATGTGACTTTTTCAGTGTGTATGAAGTGTTTTTGTGTCGTTAAATAATGGATACATCAGAAAACTGTTTTATTTGAGAACGCCCTTTAACAGACGAAGAAACGGTAAACTTGACGAAAAAGGGCTGAACTCGTTCCGTTAAGCAAGTTTAAAATGAGAAGATTATCTTTGAACTGACCTAGAGATTATCGCTGTGCACACAAAATCTGCGACCCAGATTTTTTCTATCGAGAACTCTTGTTTTTTTGTGCGCGAAAGTATTTTTTAAAAAATAACGCCGAAACGACGCGAACACAGGGATCGTGTGTTCGAGATGACTCAATTAAATATTCGGAATGAAATGTATCTCGCAAAACGGATAAATAATGAATGGGGTGATAGCATCATAAACCGGCTAAATCCAGTAGTAGATCTAGTGGCAGAACAAGCAAAATATCATAACTCCTTCACGAAAAAGCTCAACGTACTTGCTATGAAAGTTGTTGAAGCCGATGGGGCACCCAAATAAAAGCGAGGCCGTAGCGTAGAAGCGGGTAGAGAAAGCTATGAGTTATATCTTTAATTACCTTGAGGTAAATTCAAGCGAGTGTGAGTTTTCATTGCAAGAGTGAACTAACGAAATAAAATGTGATTACCGTCCCCATGTTAAAACCATTAAAGCTCAATTTATGCCCAAATATAATTTCGTTCCGTGGCGCGAGTAACAAAATACTGACCGATGCTTTTCACACCGACAAAAAATGTAAAGACCAGAAAGCTGAACGAAAGCACATTGTTCAGGCCGCGATTGACATAGCTTTGGAGGACATAAGGTCTACAGTTTATGAAACAAAGCAATACACTCCTTCCGATAACTTTTTTGAAAATGCCGATTCAGATACTCCTGAAACTCTTAGTCTTTTTTTACAGCGTGGAATTTTGAACTATAAAAAAGGTAATACGAATAAGTGGCGAACAAAATGTACGCCGCTAGACCCACATCATTTCCTTCTCCTGCACAAATCGCAATCGCATCTTAAGATGTATAAAAGGTTTGGATTTATTGATCCGAATTCGTTCTCGTAATTTTTATTCGATAAGGTAGAAATTAATTTCCAAACCCAAACGCTTCAGTAATGGGAGGAGTTCAATCTGTTACACCAAGAACTGCGATATCTCCAGATCAATTCATTGCGTGAATGACTAACAAGTCCTCATTAGAAATTGTTGGAAAATTCGGTCACAGTCCGTTGATATTTAAAAAAAAGGAAGCATCAGAGTTATCGGAAATAAAATATTTAAACCCAAATGACATAAAACTAGTTTCTACTAAAATTTTACCCGCAAGCAGTCATTTGGTATGGCTTTACGGCAAATATACTGGTCCAGTCTTACCTGGTTGGAGCGGATTCATGGAAGAAGCGGTTACATCTTTTCCATATCAGCAGACATTTGTAGCATGCTTGCCATTTATAAATCCACCGGCGAGTGATTATGACACTATCTACACTTCTTTACCTTTTGCTTCAAAAAAGTGCCTTAAAATGGACCAAAAAACTTACGTCGTTACGTTTGATCGGCCGATAATTGTGGTCCATATTCCAAGCTGAGTAATGTGGTCGTTAGACTTGGCGACTTTCATTCATTTGATGATGTCCTTTTTGGTTTCTGTCGGATAGCTTATGACAGGAAGTGGCCTAAAAGAACTATTCTGTACCGTTTATGTAATGAACTTTATTGATAAAATGATGAAAGCCACGCTTATTCCAGAGCACTTAGGGATCACTTTTTGGCGTACCTTGCTCTCTCTAAGATTATCATGTCCTCTATTAGTTTTCGTGTTGATTTGAAGGATGGTTTAGATGAAATTTTACGGAATTTCGACAAATCTTTTATTTTATCATTTGAAGACAATGAGTGTCACTGCAAACTAACAGAAAAATTTAATGAAAGTTTATCAAAGTTAGCGCAGCGTGGGCCTACAGCAAAATTGTGGATACAGTACTTGTGAATGATTATTCTTGTGAAGCAGTTTATAGAATCGGAACGGATGTGCAACTGAGAACTCCATCCAGACACAATCCACAAGAGGCTTACTCTTTTTTTTCAACCTGAGATTTTTTGTATGTTAAGTCGTGTCAAATAAATTTGCAGAAAATGAGGTCATTAAAAAACAGGATGCCTCAAAACGAATATGAAACTTCCACAATTGGTAGCAATTTTGTAACTTTGCTTACAAATCTTCCGAGCAACATGTCGAACTAAGCGACACAAGAATAAATCGTGACAAACATGATACGTTAAAGATGCTTGCATGGTTAGCCAACACCCTCCTTTCACTCAAAGAAAAGGAATAATGTCCGTTAGTACAGGGGTGGTCGGCCATGAAACAATAAATTGCCATTTATCTCAAGAACTTGGTTTAGTAACTTAAAGATTCCGATTTTCAAACTACCAGGTACAAGCGAAATGATAGGTGCAAGCCACTCGGGACAATGAAGCCATGAATCACAGTCGATGAAGAAACTATGGTCGTAGGTCCTCCCCTGATTTTTCGAAGGATTTGCAGGTATTGCAAAAAACTCAGAAGCTGAACTAGAGAAGTTTTTGAAATATGAACTCTCTCCGTTTCCTTTATCTCTTTTTAGTGAAGTCTACGCAAAGGAACCAAATCATCTCGTTATAAGAGGTTTAAACCGCCTGATGATAACCAAATAGACAAAGAAGGTGCGGTATGTGTTATCGATGGCGGATTCCTTCTTCAACGCGTTGTTTGGCCTCGGATCGTACATTTTTCCTCAATTTGTGATGCATATATTGAATACATCCGATTAAAATACACATCAAATTGCGTCGTCGTATTTGATGGCTATCCAGATGACTCCAGATGACCACTAAATTCGCGGAAAGGCTGAGAAAAGCACGAAAACATTCATCGATCGATATAATTTTTGATGAATCAGTGATACCCACAATTAAGAATAAAAATCAAGGGTGTTGGGAGTACGTCGGGGAGCGGACATGGTGGGATTACAAGAAACATCGTTAGAAGAAAAATAACAGGCGTTGTGGGAAAGGGAAATTCCAAGTGAATTCTCATGGGTGGTGCAGTGTCCGGAAAGGAACAATACAAAAGGAAGGGCGAGGGGGAAGGATAGTGGTGGGAATAAAAAGAAAATGGTTGGAAAAATAATAAGAAGAGAAAGTGCAACAAAGAAGAGGTATCATAGAAATAAACATACAGTGGGACAAAGAAAAAATAAAAATAGTGACTGTATACAGTAAAATGATGAAAGAGACTAGGGAAAATTTATAGGAGAGGATTTTAACTCGCAAATAGGTAGAGGGGGGATTACAAGAAATTAGAGGGACGAGGAAAAGGCAGACAAAGGATACAGTGTTGAATATGTGGGACTACATGTATGTAGGAGCAAAGAGAAAATCAATAATGGATGATGTAATTACGAATTCAGAGGCTGAGGAAAAGATGAAGATATTTAGGGTAGAGAAGAGGGTTGAATCGGACCACCAACCCCTGGAAATGATAATAGAAGGGGTAGAAGGAGAAGAGTTGAGAGAATAAGAGGAATACATAAATAAGAAGATCTGGATAGAAGATAGTATAAAGTGGTACAAAGAAAAAATGGGAAAAATAAGTTGGGAAAGAAGCAATGGAAAAAGTTTAGAAAATGGAAGGGGGAGAAGATGGGGTGGAAAAGATAGTGTTATAGAGAATATAAGGAAGCCAAGAGGAAGGCAAGAAGAATACTAAGACGGTGGAGAACGGGGAAAGCGGAAAAAGAAGAATATTAAGAAGAATAAAGACATACAGGAAAACATGCGAAAGTAAAAAGGAAGAACGCAAAAAGAAACAGGAAGGGCAGATTAAGGAGATAAAAGCAGAAGAAGATGTATGGAAATTTTTAAGGAAAGGAAATCGGAGAAGAAAGACTCAAACGGGAATAGAAATAAAAGAATGGGAGACATTAAGGGGACAACAAAAGGAAGGCCTGGTGGTGGGGAACATGAAAGTGTGGACGCTGACATACGTGAATGATATAGCGTTAATAGCAATGGAGGAAAAAGATGAAGGGGATGTTTGAAAAGGAAAGAGCTGCAAGTCAAAGGGAGTAGAACAAAGGTAATGGTATGGAGAAAAGGGGGTGGAAAAAGGAAAAAGAGGAATGGAAATGGAGGGATGAGGAGATACAGAAAGACTGTTTGGAAAGGACATAAAGAAAAACAAATTATTATTTAAGAAACTGATAAACAGTGTGATACTGTACGGGACGGAAGTGTGGGGATGAAAATAATACAGAGATAGAGAGGATGCAAGAAAAATATTGAAGGTGGATACTGAGAGTAGAAATAGAAACACCAGGGTACACTATTAGAGAGGAGGCGCAAGTAGAGAGAATAAGGGTGGAAATAGATACTGGAGAAGGGACGAAGAGAGAAAATGTAGGCTGTGCGGAGAAGAGATAGAGACGATTACGCACGTGTTGTAAGAACGCAGAGAGTTAAAGGAGTGAGAGAGGACGGTAGAAGAGATATTAGAAGAATGAGGAAGGGGCGCGGAATGGATGCAAGAAACATGGAACAAAAGAAGGCAGTTAATGGGAGTAGGGAAAAGGGAGAATGAGTGAGTGTGAGTGAAGTAAAGAAAGGAGAGACTGTAAATAGTGTAAGTAGAGAATGTAAATAGTAAAACGCAATCACTTTGAAAGATTTTGTAAAATTAAGCAAATAAAGTATATTAGTAGTAGTAGTAGGGATACCCACAATTCCTCAAGACAAATTTTAGTCAAACAGCAAGAATAAACTTGAGACCAAAAACTTAAAGGTAGATGTGGATTGCTTAGTTATTAAAACGGCAATCGAATAGGAGTCAAAATATACATCGGGAGTGATAATTGGTGGAGAGGACGTCGATTTATTGGTTCTTTTGATAGCTCTGTGTAAGACCTCGAATACTTATTCTTTAAAGCCCGGCCTAGAGAAGGTGCCAGCACAGTTTTTTTTTCATTTTTCAGTCTGCAAGAAAAGTATTTGCTGAAAACATTCTATTTTTATATGCATTCAGCGGATGCGACACAGTATCTGCTTTGTTTGGAAAAGATAAACAAAATGTATTGATTAATAATTCTGATTTGCAGCCATACGTTAAGCTTTTCCTCACACCCAACGCAGATCCTCAAGCCGTTGGAAACGCGGACAATCAATTTCTACTTCACTTATATGGCCGTAGTGCTGGAAATTCAACTTTAAATGCGTTCAGGCACAAAACCTTTATTAGAACGGAGTACAACAGTAAGCATAATATCGTCTCCTACCGAAGCCGCAACAGAACAGCATCCATACCATTCATACCATTAAGTGCTTATTTGGCAGGGGAACGAGGTTAAAAACTGAAAAATGGGGCATGGAAAGAACACACGCAGGCTTATCTCCAGTCACTACTTCTATGCCTCTCGGTCCACCGCAGCTTTTAAAGCTCATATCTTGCAATGCAAGAAATGTTGCCGAGCAGCACGCAGCTGCCGGTCAAGCGGCTGCGATGTGCTTTCAATGCAACACCAGAGGAAGACATCGGGGACCTGGAAAATGACGATGATGACCGTGAGGAAGTTAATTTTGAATCGTTAGGTGAGGAGATCGACACGGAAGAAGACTCGCTGGAGTAACACGACGATCACCCTGGAGAAAAACTAGACACAGAAAACACTGAATATTTGATAGGTGAATATTTGTTTTCCATGCTCCTCCCTTTTTCTCTCTGTACCTCTCACTCTATTTCTGTCTCTCCCCCTCTCCTTCTCAGTACATTTATTTCTCTCATTACCCGTCTTAAACGTAAAAATGTGTTAAGAGCAATAAGTGTCAATAGTTCAAGACTGATTTTATTGTCTCTTTAACTCGTTGATGGACACTGCGGTGACAGTATTATCATGTAATGTGACACAATCATATTTTGCAAAGGTTCTGAATTTCATTCAGTGATAATAGTTTATGCGATAAAGTAGTTGTTTAACATTTTTTACAAACATAACAAACAAGCAGCTTAAGATACTTTTCGTCTTCATGCCATTCCTCGAAACATTCTGAACATAACGGCGGCTTGTTCGAACAACCTTTATATCTAAAACTAGCCTCCTTGCGGGCGTTCTTCATGCATATTAAGACAAAAGTTTTTCGCTTATTGTTAGGAGGAAAAGGATTTCGTTCAGACTAACGCCGAGATGCTACGTTAGTTATTGGAGCTTCAATCAACTGCGGGTAATTCTGCGATTGTCATTGATTGACCTTGACAGCAATAAATCTTTACCTTTTATGTCTAGGCCAAATCCAATAAGCTGTTTGATTATATCTTCGTGAAATGACAAATAAGTATAACGTTTATCGTCGGCCTTACATATTTCCGATCTAGAAAGAAAGCATTCCATGTAGTGATTTCTAGAAGATGGAAAAATAGTTTCTTATACGACCTAATCGTTTTTCGAGGCAAAGCGTAGTAGGAGGTTATTTGGTCAGCTCGATAGATGCCCGACATATGCTCATTATATGTAGAAACTACCTTTGTTTTTTTTTTATTTTCCCATAACGATTTGGTGCTTCCACAAATTTTGGACGATTTTTGTTGTTATAACAAGGACCTCTCTCCATTTTGAGACATACACTTCTCTCTCTCACGCAGAAATGTTCTCTCTTCTTCTTTCTCAATAACTTGTTTAGGATTTTTCTTGCGGTTGCTTCTCAATGTTCCTCCACTGTATGCTTTGTATGTAGCTTTTACGAAAGGTCAACGCTATTATGGTATATCCATGAAAAGTGTATGTCCGTTCATAAGATATGGCTGCGCAAGTCTTAAGACTAATTGCTGAGTTTGCAAATACTTGGTTCCTGATGTTGTCTTGCCTGAATGTATTTCCATATTCAGTAAGTAGCCATCTGACGTCGTTAGTTCATAGAACTTAACACCGCATTTCGCTTTCTTGTTTTTAATATATTGCCTAAAGTGCATTCTTCCCGGGAAGAGTAATTCGTCGTAAGTAGGCGATTAAGCCATCTGAAATACTCTCATCAGTGCATTCATCACAGGCTTCACTTTGTCCAGTTTTTGTGACCCCTTATAGAGAAACGGATAAACCGCGAAGCAGTTGCCCAATCTCCTCCCAGACATAATATAGGTGAAAATAGGTTGAAAATACTAGTTAAAGTGCATAAACATTATTGACATACTCCGTGACTTTATTTGCCCATTCAATAGGCAAAGCCATAGAAGTTGCATTATTTTTTCTTTGTGCTACGGAAAGTTTGTCGCCTGATATGTCTTGTTAAGGGTCTGTTTGTCAAGGATGACTTCCCCATATTCGTTGCTTGCGGAAACTACAAGATCCAATATTTCATCGGCAAACAAAGTCAAAAGTAGTTGGATTTACTGGTATTTTCAGACCTACCGAACTTTTATGAAAGGAAAATCTGTAATATCTTCTTATCCATCCTTTACTTCCTACGATACCGTATTATGTTCTGACTCGTCATTTTCTGATTCTATCACTTCTGGTGGAGGCGGGATAGGCGTTTGCGGAACCTTCTGTGTCGCTGATTGGATCATGGACTTCATCAGAGGGAGATTCCTCATACAATTGCAGCAATTGTGGATGTTTCCTCTATCCTGAAAACAGAGAATTGAATCCACCATTGAGCAACACAAAGATACGTAAAAATGGAGAGGCCATTCACAAGAAAGATAAAATGTTTGTTCTGTGCACACTGACCAGTATTGCCACTCTAGTGCACCTTCTGATACATGAAAATTATAGCAATGTATTAATAATGGGAGCACGACGTCTGTGGACGTCTGTATCGATTACGGCTGCGCAAGCTTATGTTACTTACTAAAGACCCTTATTTTATAATTCGGTAACAGTAACGAAAATGTCTGTGTCTGTGTGTAGTTATAGTGTAAGTTTGTTTATATGGTATTCGTACTTGCGGACCGGCGTCTACCTTCGCTTTGGTACAAATCGTTATGCATTGAATAACGCCCATAAACGTTGTGTTATTCCATATCACTGAAAATTGGACGTCTTTACACGTTCTGTCCATCAACGTGTTAATGAAAAAAGATAGGATATTTTTTCATTACGTATCTTAAAGTTTTTTTTCTTCTTTCAGAAGTTAATAAAAGTGCTTCTAGCTCAGAAACTGAGGCCTTTGAGCCTGATCCTTCAACAGCTGTTAACCGACGCCGGAGAAATATAATTTAATAGTGAAAAATTACGTTAAGTAAACGACTTTGCAACTTTAAATTTGAATATTGTTATTATGTCAGGAATTTCAAGTGGTTTGAGACTTTATTCTCATTTTTTGTAAATTGTTAGGTGTTTTTAACTTTTCTGGCTTAATCTAATAAATTTATAGCGCTTGTAGGTTTTTTTAAGCAACAAAAGTATTTTTTCGCAAATGCTCACTTACGCGCTACTGTTTCAAAATTTGCGGTGTTTCCGGTGGGAAATTTTGGTGGGAACTAAAAAATTCGGAATCAGCGACCCAAAAAACATAAGGTAGGCTTATAAAATTAAATCCTACTATTTTGTCCAGGTAATATTCTCTATTGCCTGGAGTATTATATGAGGTTTATTGAATCAGATGGAAAACATGAAGCCGCAGAGACATCTAATAATTTAATTTTCTTATGATGCCTCCCTGAGAGTAATTTGTTGAAAAAGTATATATACGAAACTAGATCCACGTTTAGATCTTAAGATATAAAAAAAATCAATGTAGGTAACCAAGGATTTATAGACGTCAAAAGGTCTAATAACTTAGATTTAAGCGCGTCGGTTTGTCTCTACATAAAACATATAATTGTTTTAAGTGAATCGTTTTTAATTACTTGAGTAATGTTAGATACTTTGTTCAGAAATCTTTCTCACATTTGTTATTTCAATAATTTTTATAGTTGGGTTGCCTTTTACTCACTATTCACTTAAATACAAGATGTAATATTTTATGTCTACAAAGGATGCTCTGTGGCCTCATAAGCAATTGTCAGCTTTATTTCCGTCATAGTGGGCAATTTTCGTTTGTCTCAATTAGTTAACCGAAAGAAAGATATGATCGTAATTAACTTTACTGTGAACAATATATTTTTTGTGAGGTTGTATGTACTAAGAAGGAGTTAATAAAGTAACACACGAAACAATAATAAATCATTTTAAATAAATATATTTTCGGACAACGGAAAAGAAAATGAAGGTTTATTTTGTAAAGAAAATTTTTATATCCGAAATCCTAAAAATGATATATATGTATCAACCATATCTAAATTTTCTATCTAGATCTAGTTTAACTGGCATGCAAATACACGTCAAACCTGGATTGGATTTTGTAAAAATAAACCGAAAAAAAAGTATTATTTGTACAAGAGATGAAAATACAAACGTAAATTTTTCAGGTGTCAAGTATAGAAGTAGGTGTTACGTATCAAGAAACAAATAGCCTGTCATGTACACATACAGAAATAAGACAAGAGTCACCACCATTTAGACACGTGTTTTAGTCTTTTCGTGGATGAAAAGAGTATAAGTTATATTTTCGATGTTTCAATTATCCAGAACAGCAAGCGGTCTGGTGTGCCTGCCCCATCCTGCAGATTCACTGCTGATGACAGCGGTTGCAATTTCGTTCGTAGCTTGCCATTTGTCTCGAGCCCGTACCGTATTACTACCCTTTATAACTAAGCGTTATCACCGAAAGAACATATGTGGGACATAACTGCTCGGTGATGATCAATAGTTACATTGATATTGTCGAAACATTCTCTCTATAGGCAATGTGTATAATAATCGTTTATTTGTCAGTTCTCTGCCATTTATACAAGACAATTTTCTTATCATTAAAATGCAATCAATTTACTTCAACGTGATACATTTTTAGCCTATTCTATTTCATGGGTATATTTTGTGCCTTGAAACTAATTTGCTTATTATAGAAAGTAATTAATCATTCTCGGCGTACATGCCGTCTTTTCTATAACTAAACGTTTATCGCTCCTTTATAGTGAGTTGTCAGACGTTATTGAATCTTGTAGTAAACCTATAAAATAAAATAAATACATATAAAGTAAAAAAAAAGGGAAAATATTTGTTTAGCCAGTAATAAATCACTAAAATTCTAAGTTAACACTTCAAGTTTATTTATTTGTTCAATTTTACTGAAATCAAAGAAAATATATTGCTACAGTTATGCTGAAAATTGTGGAGGTAAAGTTTTCAAGGGGAATTAATTAGGCTTAAAGTATTCTGAATTACCTTCTTAGTTAAAGCCGCAAGGAAACTATTATAATATCAGGACCGACTTTCCGATAATCACTTAACTCTAGCAGAATTTAAGCGCTTTAGTAGTTTTTGTGGATAAAACATTTATTTCGTAAAATTACTACTCATTAAAAAATACAAATTCATGGACAAGCAATACTTAACATGTTTTATGACACCACTTTTTATTACGTCTTTGAAAACTATAATTACATAACAAAACAAGCTACAAATACGTGACACTTTGTATTTTGTCTTCTTTTTGTACTTGAATATACATTACACGCATTATATGACAAAAATGACAAACGATATAATTAAGTTTCAAGTGCATATTATAACTCTTCTAATTTTCACACGTAAACTAATTGACGTTTAGGAATGGGTTAGTTTCCGTAATTATTTACAAAAATTTCATGTCATAACCTATAATATGTAAATGTGTATTCACATTTCTTGAAAATGTGTAGTTTCACCATATTTAAAATACTTAGCTTTTTGGGTTCTTTAATGGTATATTTTTGTATTTATGTTCATACAAACCTAAACGTTTGGATAGCACTTACAGTTATTGTCCTCAGTAGTAATAAAATCTTTTAGAAATAAGATGTTGAAGCAAATTTTCTAAAAGATTTTATTTACCAACGATAACTGTGTTATCGAAATGTTTAGATTTGTATAAACATAAACACAAACATTCACCATTAAAGAACCCAAAGAACTAAGTATTTTAAATAACAAGTATTTCTTCTTACGGTTACTGCAAGAAACTGAGAATAAAAATACACAAATGATCACATTTATTTGGTTTTAATCAATACAATCTACAAAAATATAATTTTATAAAAATAATTGTGATTGTCATTAAAAATGTTCTGTCGTCAGCTTTTGTTTCATAAATAATTTTTCTGACACCTTTCACGAATTACAAAACTCAAATAATTTTTATAGACATTTTTTCTTATTCCATCTGTCACATGTTTTAATGAGGAACGGAGGAAAAAGGAAAGGGTTCCCTACTCACCTACAAATAACACAGAAACCGTCTAGTTTAGAACGTTTCGGGGGTAGGGGGCAAGAAAAATTACGGTGTTGAAATTAGGCGCCAGAAGTCGCTCCCCAAAAGTTAACCCGTTACCCCGACTTCTGGATAGCGATGTCTAAAGAGGTGAATAACGTATTAAAGGAAAGGAAAGAAACAGGTGGAAGAGAGAATAAGAAAAAAAGCTGTTATGTAACACAAAAACATAATTTTCAAAATATTTAAAATAAGGGTAGATACAGAATTAGGGAACGAAATTAAAGCAAGTTAAATCTGAAATGAATCGCAACGTTCGAAGGTAAAGCGGGTTTTTGCATCACACCCAACACAAAGTTAACATACAAAATTAATTACTTTAAAAGATTAACTTTCGGAAATGAAAGATCTTTCATTACGCCGAAGCTGAAAGAAAAAAATATACCTACGCTAGAAAAGCGTTTTAATAACCAAAACTTATTTAATAATACACTTGCTGTGGTTTCACAACACCCAAAAAATTATATCAAAGTTAAAATATTCGTTATTCATGAATTAATTGCCAAATTTTTCGGAAGAGAGAGAAACCGGCAACTTAACGTTCCCACCAAAGTTAAATATAAATACAGTAAAACTCAAATTTTAGGTGAAAATACATCTATATAGTAGTCCAAAATAATAACCCAATAATTCAGGTAAATAGTTTTCAATTTTACAAGTAAATAGGCATATTTAAATGTACGAAAAAGTTAAGTAGAGTCATACTTAATCCACGAATTTAATTTAAAAAGAAAAGAAGGAAATCAATTAAGATTTAATCAAACTAGTACGCAGCTACTGCCGCGCAACTCGGTAGTCAAACAGGTTTGTGCGCAGTTGACCTATTGATCGTTCTAAAATGGACGCTGTCGTGAAGTGAATATGGGCGTGGTCCACAATTTACCAAATAGTATTAGGAATTATAAAGTAAACGTTCTGAAGATCACTTAAGTACAGATCAAACTAATAATTAAAAAGGTTCATTGAGTATCGGTAAAATTCTAGCAGTGGGTACGTCTACCAACCACGTTCACTTGAAGAAAGTTTATTAATCGGCGAGTAAAGTATACTGTAGTTACATTGAGTGATTCAAAGGCTTTAATTTTTAGAGAGTAGCACGTTACTTAAACTCTTATAGAGCATAAGCACGACTCCTTTGGTAACGTAGATATCGTTACCCTATCGTTAAGGCAGTAGCAGTAGAACGTCCAACGAATGGATGTAGATTTAAGTTCTCGGCCAAGTTACCAATTTCGACCGGGCACGGTTTAAACCCAGTAGCAATACAACTTCTATAGTGGGCAAGTAACCAGGATTGCAGAAATACAGAAAAGAAAATTTGATGCTAAAAGGAAAGGTACGTAAGTATTATGTAAGGTGAAATTAACATCAATTACCCCTTAAGATGTTAGGAGGACACACTGAAGTGGTACGAAATGCCTTCCGCTGGTCTATCGGAGGATGCGTAAATTGTTTATGGTTCTACGTTTTCGATCGCTAAATTAATAGTAAATAAAGGAGACCTACGGAACAGCTTACCCCTTTTACGACAAACAAACTCCGTTCTTGTTATAGTTAATTCTTCCAATTTATATCCGAAAAATCTTCGATTTAAAGATTTTAGAAGAGATCACAAATTTTCCATAGCGTCGTAAAATGGCGACGGCGTGGGCAAGGACTACTAAGAAAACATATGGCTGCAACACCAAACGAATGATTTCAGTTATTTGTAACTCCAGTTATTATACAAGAAATTGTGAACTGTACTAATTTAGAGGGGAGACATGTTTACGAAGCAAAAGGAAGACCGTGGAAGGATGTAACTGTTGATGAATTTCTTGCATTCTGTGGTTTACTTATTCATCCGGGACAGAATCTGGGATGGTGCTACGAGAGAACTATTTTGTATTCAATTTGCCAGTTCTATATACCGAGGCACAATGTCCATATTTCACTTTGAAGAAATACGAAGATTGGATTTTACAATTGAACAAGGAATGTGCGTTTGGAAACCGATAAGTTACAGAAGGTGTCCTACGTTTAGGATTTATTCATTCAGCAATGCAAAACCTGCGTCATACCGGATACTAATGTAACTGTTGATGAACAACTCATTGGGTTTAGAGGTAGATGCAGATTCGTTCAATATATGCCAAGTAAACCGGCAAAGTATGGACTTAAAATACTATGTATGTGTGAATCTAAATTTGGTTATGCTCCGGATGGTTTAGTTTATGTAGGTCGCCAGCCCGGAGAACCTGCACATAAAAACCTGGGGCTTGAAGCAGTATAAACTCTTGTGCATGGCATTCATAATTGTGGTCTCAATCTCACGATAGACTACTTCTTCACTAGTGTTTCACTAGCAATTTATCTGTTGGATAAAAATATTACTGTTGTGGGTACACTACGTCAGAATAAGCGTGACATTCCGAAAGAGATGAAATCTTCAAAAGATCGTGAAGTCTGCTCTTCATTGTTTTGCTTTCGAAATAACGTGTCATGGTAAGTTACGCACGCAAAAAGAACAAATGCGTAATTTTACTAAGCACCATGTACCACGACGCACCTATCAATGGTGACGCTAAGAGAAAGCCTGAAATCACCACTCATTACAACAAAACATAGGGCGGTGTTGACGGCGTGGATCAAATGGTGTCGACATACACATGCAAGAGACGAATTAAACGATGGCCCATGATATTTTTTTTTCAACTTCATTGATGTTACAGTACTCAACGCTTATACAGGGTTGGGCAAAAGTCTGCAGTATAGTTAATAACTCCTGAACTACTGCCCAGAATTTAATGAAACTTAGTATTTTTGTATTGGGTATTGTTCGTAAAGTGCTTAAATACAAGCCTATGTCAAGTTAGCCCTCATTTTAAAGGTCTTTTTAATAGAACACAACGGTGAAACTCCGGTTGCAAAGGGTTGACCCAATCAAAACTTATAGCTTCTCAAAATTTTCAATATTTTCTTGGTGTATATTTCTTGCTTTGTTGAGTTTAAATAAGCTTTCTGATTTAATTGCAAATAATTTTCATACACAGAGCACTTGTATACCGCTTAAACATTATTGTTTACACATTTTCAAGAAAATTAAATTAACAATTCATACGTCATTAATCATGTGAAGTATTTATTTTAGTTGTGTACTGTGGTACAAAGTGATATTATCATGGCACTGTTAACTACTAAGAACTGCATTGACATTTTAATTATTTATGGCTATGGAGACACAAACAGAACACAACGGGTAGTCTGCAAAATGTTTAACCAGCTGTACCCTGATGGAGAACTACAGCAATCAACCGTGTCAAAAATAGTTAAAAATTTCATTGAAACTGGAAATGTTTGGGGTAAATAAGTGGGAGACCAAAGACTGCAATAACGGAAGAAACATCTGAGTTAATTAACATTGTAGACAGAGAATGTTGGTAACCAATCAGTTTTGTTTATTTTGTAAATATGGAATACGGAACCAAATTCACAATCTAGGTTTTAAAAGTATTCGGGATATCCATTATTCGTCTCTTAACCTTCCTGCCTTCAGGACTTCGCATTATTGCAAGTTGCTTAAGTTCCTTCTAGATTTAGGTAACTTAGGACTAATATGAGTATCGTAGTATAACGTGCCAATTTTTGGCTATTGTTAGCTGAATGCAAGTTTTGGATTTATAAATATATTTACATTATTTGTGTATATTTAGGCATATTATAGTATTTTGTTTCCAATAATTAAATTTTAGTGGACATGTTCTTCTTCAAAGTATATATAATTACAAATATCCGTGTATATATTTTTATCGTCTATAATGGTATATGGCGACATTAATTTCTGTTTCATGCACAATGTGTATCAGCATCATCTCAGTTCCTCCTGCCTTCCAGTCCACATCGTCATATTTTAAGTTGACTTCCTTGCATAAGGTGCGCAACCGCTTTTATTACATTTTTGTATCAATTTATTATATCTAATAGGGAAACTCCCTCTCTTGCGTTGAGGTCACGCCCGCTGTTTAGTAGTCACAACATATCTGCACTGGATGCCCTGGGTCAAGGATAGATTAAGTTCACCTTTACATTACTGAAAAGTGCTGGAAATTAGTTCACCTTACCTAATTTTATGTCTTATCGTATCGCCAAGAAATGATGTTCTTGACAGCAATTCGTTTTATTAGATTTTATTAGATTTGTGCCGAGTATTTAGTACAAATTCCGGATGTTCGCGATCAATATGGCATACGTGACTTTGCTGACGGCTGTTCAAAGGAGGTCTGCCGTAGTCATTGTGTACCAGGGTCTTATATTCCTTAGCCAGGAGAAGCGCTTCGTCCGGATCCTCCCTTTCCTAGCACTTTCCCTTGTAGTATCCGTTGAAGTATCCCATAGCGTTATTCATTCCTCATGATATGTCCTAAATATTGATTTTGATGGTTTATACAATTTCTGCTGTTTTATTCATTCTTCTTAACATTTCAACATTCGTCACATGGTCGACATTCTCTAGGTATTCCTCCTGAGTCATATATTTGATTAAAGATGGTAGTTATCCATGTTGTAGCCTTATCTTCAAGAAGTTCTAAAATTTTGGATTGGATTCCATTTGGACCTGCCATTTTTTCATAAGGCTTATTGCTACACGTACTTCGTCCTCTGTTATATATGGTCAAGTTATACATGTTACTTGTTTCGGATCACCCCTCTGTTCGTTATCGAAAAGTCTTTTAGTGTATGCTTTCCATTTTTCTATTTGCGCCTCTTTCTCTATAATGATATTCCCTTCTTCATCTATTATTCGTCCAATTGTTTGAGTTTGAACATACCTGCGCTTCTTTGTGTTTCTCTATAGTTTTTTTTTATGTTAGTTCCGTTATATCTCTTTCTCTCATCCATCCTATACAGAAACTCATCGGTCATCCATCTATATGTTTTTTCGGTTTACTTGGTTTAAAATATTCTCTGTGGGTTTCCTTCACCATTGCTTTATTTCAATGTTATTACTGGTATCTATGTTCATAATCCCTTTCTTCAATGTAGCTGCTACTTGTGTTCTGATGTCTTTTAATTTTCTCATGGCGTATTGTTGTTTACGTTCGATATTATCTGCTCTCTTCAGTCTTACGTTAATCCTGGATACCGGTGCGTTTTGATCAGATCCTGTCAGCACTGGGGTACGTTTTCACTGATTTCATGCTATTCCTGAATCTTTTTTTTATTAGTAGATAGTAGATTGATTCCTAGTCACATTTCCAGGTTTATCTTGAGTTAATACCCAGGTGTACAGGTACAGGTAATTTGAAGAAGGTGTTCATGATGGCCAAGTGGTGTTGTTGTGCAAAGGTAAGTAATCTGTCTCCTGTTTCATTTGAATCTCCCAGACCATAATCACCAACTACTTCCCCACCCTTGCCTTGTCCAATGTTGGCATTATATTCGCCCATTATGTTTATATTTTCTTTTGGGAGGTTTTTAACAAGATCTTCTAATTCTCTATATAATGAATCTATTTCTTCTTTAGCTTCTTCTGCTGTTGAGGCATATACTTGAACGATGTTGCATTTAACTGATGTACTTAAAGTAACTAATAGCTTTATTTCAGTATTGATTCATTTCTTTAGACACTATTATTCCTAAGCGTGTTTATTTTCATTGTGCTAGAATGATAGATTTCATGTTCCTCCATTTGGCATTGAGCTGTTCCCAACAATCTTATATCCTGATGCCGATAGATAGTCGTTGCATTTCTCGGATCGCGGTATGTGCTTTTCCAGCCTCAAAAAGTGTTGTTACATCCCACTTACATATTTTGAACATATTCCTTTTACCTTTTTCGGGGTTCCAAATTTGTAAGAATTTGGGGGGATAACGACTAAGGGATCCTTGCAATCTTTCGGGGTTCTTCTCACCCTGCCAGATCTCGGATTGCGAAGTCCGTGACCAATATATTTATCAATTTCAAGCTTATCTGCCATATTGATATACTAGGAATGTCCTTAGGACCTTTAACTCTGTGGGTTTCCGTCTACTTCCGCATTCCCATGCCATTGTCCATCCGCCTTTTGGGACAGTTTTCCATCCCAACGATAAAAGAGTGCCCTAGCTGTGTTCATACAAGGGGATCACTTATACCAGCGTCCATTCGGTCTGCCTGGTCAGATATTCTGCTTATTTCGCAGATAACCTCTATATCTAGGGGCCGTTCGTTATCCGCCATCTGTAATCCCGCTGGTAGCTGCAGCACAGCCTTGGCACGTTTTTATTAAGTGGACGAGTTAGAAGAATTGATTTACGAGCATTAAAGTAAAATTGTTTCGGAAGTTTTAATATTCTTGTAATGAAAATAAAACAGCTGACTTCGGTTACTGTTTTCTAAGATAAAAAACGTTTGAGTCCATAACCTTACTTCAGTTGTATGCTGTTGACATAGGTCAAAATAATCTTTGTTATTACATTAAAGTTATACAGTTTCAATCATCTTTCATTTTGAAATAAGTCTACGCAAGGATGGGTTATGTGTACAGTTTAGGTATCGATTAAAAATTAGTTTACTATCGTAAAACTCTCTTTACAATTCTTACTTCTGAAATCCAAGCATTAAATCGTTCTTAATGGATATTTTGAGCAAGCGTGGTAACAATGGTAAATGTCAGCTATCTACTTGCTAGTGTACTAAATTAAACATTCATATGAAAATGTAAACTTTCACCATTATCACGTATAATAAAATACTTATCTTTTTTGGTTTTTTAATGTTTACAGTTACCTTCGTCAGTAGTAATATCTATTTAAATTGTTAAAGATTCTGAAAACAACTTTGTCAAAGTTGAAAAATTAAAACACATACATCAGCCTTGCAGTTTGAGAAACGTATAAACCCAACTATAGAATTAAATTTTAGTGAAGAATAACTAGTTATTGAAATGGCGTTTTATATTCTGGCGACATTCGTGTACCATAAGTTTCAAATCCTCTAAAAATTCGGGTTGAGTTGCATAAGTTATAGACTTCAAAGATCCCACAAAAGAAAATCTAAAGGAAATAAACCGGGCGATCTGACAGGCCGTAGTACCTCTCCGTTCAATCCCTTTACTTATGGCCCAAGAACTGTCTAACAATCAATGCAGACTGGGCACTGTGAATATTTATCCTCTCATTAACAATTACTGTATCCCATACAGCTGGTTAACTTTGTATCAATCAGACATTTTGACATGTCCAAATCAGATACAGGCCAAAAACCGTGAGGGAGAAGTCCATCGAGATCACAACCATCGATACCAGCCCATACGTTAAGTTTTTTAGGATGTTGTGTACGTACTTCAGGAAATAGCATGAAATTAACTAACATGTCACTCCAAATCATTGCAAAGAGAAAAAAGTTGAAATTTTGTCCGATATTAAGTATACATCTCTACAGTTTCTATTTATAATTATAGTTTTTCAGAGTATTATGGTATGTTTTCCAAGAAACACAAAATTTATTAATAATGTCAATCATACCCTTCTCTAGTTTTAGTTTCGAACAATGAGGTGTTACTGGTTAACTTTGCTAAATAAAGGCAGTTTTGGGCAAATACCCTTTAATATTCATAAAAGCGCTACCATTCGGTTAATACATTTTATTCATAAAATAATTGTACTCGTAAATCAAAATATCCGTTAGACTTAATGTGTTATGGCAGTTTCTGTTATACTATTAAATGAATATATCTTCAAAATTGCCCTGACTATCGTTGTTTTTAATTTTACAATTCTCGTCTATATATATATATATATATATATATATATATATATATATATATATATATATATATATATATATATATATATATATATATATATATATATATATATATATATATAATATTGGGATGTATTAAATATAAGGTATTAAATAATGTAATTAATATATAATTATATTTGAATACTTATATGCACCGGACTAGCTCTTATCTCAATGTGGGGATAGGGTTCAGGATTTTGTGAGAAATAATATTTGGTTTGAAAATATATATATGTGGATTGCACTTTATAAAAATTATCTTATATGAGAAAAGTATCTGGATAATATTTATACACTAACGCATGCGTAATAAAGTTACTGAATACAATTATTGAAGATGTCAAAATTGTCAAACAATGACCTGTTGAATTTATGTTTATAATTTTTAATTGGATAAAAGAAACCTAGAATTTGGAAATAATTTAAAATTTTGCTTCTTTTGCAGGTGTTTACACAAGTATTATTTAAACATATACACCTATACATATAACAAATAATAATTGCAGGAAATCAACACAACAAAAAAAAAACACAAAAATAACTCACATGTAAATGTTCCAAAATTCAAACAGATGTCTTCACACAGGTGGTTCCAAATAGATGCAGGCACTTTCCAATATAATCGAAGATCTTTATGTATGATGTTGACTGCTACCGTTCACCCACAAGCTGCAGACTGGCCCTCGGGTTTGTTGTTCACTTTGCTTCGGTAACTGGTAATATTTATCCACTTTACGGCTTCACCCCAACCACAATTTTTTAAATTGATAATGTTTTATTTAAATGTATTAATGCTTTCTAATTGTATCGTTTTAATAATATTTAATGGTTGTAAAAGGTTTAAGTTAAAGTCACTTTATTTTTTTTAGGCTCCGGCTCAAATATAATTTAAAAAAAATCGCAGCAACAAATAAAACACAAATGAAGAAAAAAAATGATTACGATTTTATTTTGGCACAAGGTAACCAATATTCAAATCAACAAACGAAAATTTTAAAACATTCAACATAAATCGTCACAAGTAAGAAAATACTTCGTAATGAACTTTACGAAATTGCACAGGTATCGGTAACCTAACTTATAATTTTAAACAATTGTCGGATTAAAAACAATTGCGCCTGATTTCTCGTCTCTCCGTTCGTATTTAAATTCTTCCCGATAATTATTTAGGTTAGGTAAACTTACTTGAAACACAAAAATCACTACACTATTTTTAAACTATGCAAACAACTGGCAAAATTATAGAGAGAGATCTGATCAAGGGCAATTCCTTTTATACCCTTTTGTTGGTTACCGTATCTTCAATTTTGTCTAAGCAATTCTAAATATGTAACCATGTTTCTGATTGGTCGAAAATAATTTGAAAACTTAACTAAATTATAATTTTAGCGATAACTTCCTTATACAATTACGGATTTAAATTTTAATGACAGAAACGAAATCTGTGTAAATTTACGCATACATAGATATCCAACAAGATATGGTTCTTTTAACTATTATGCAAAATGACCTATTTTAATTTAAATTTGCTTATATCTAACTAATCTTAACTAGACTTAAAATACTTACATATATGTAATCCTGATCAAATTTAGCATAGGAAAACACACATTTAAAGTCCGAAATCTTAAATTTAAAAGAAATTTTATGTTTACCTAGTAAAATCATATACTCATCCCCATTTCATAAAATTTTGCGCTGAAATGCTTTGTACACTTTATATTACTATGTAAAGGTGAGGAAGACCTCCTATTAATCACTTTAATAATACTATTTAATCCTAATTTACTCTAAAAACTACAAATTTGTGAAAAAACATTTAATTTAAAACATAACCAAACTTGATTTTAAAATTACAAATAACTTACATTTAAAAATGTTCATGTAACTCAAAATGTTATCCAAACTATTTGTAATAACTGTCTTTATTAGATTTATTGTTCCTCTCGCTTGCATTGTATAATTTAATGTCACATTAAGAAGTCATATCGTTTAACACACTTTCTTGAAATTCTATTATAAAAATGTATCTACATGTAAATGTCTTTATGTGATTTTGTTCTATGCACTGTTCTTAATATTTATATTGCATCACTATCTCTGTCACACAATCGCTTCCAAAAATATGTGAGAATTGATTATATTAAGTTCATATTATAACCCTTTCCTAAATTTTACCAAATTTCCTGCATTCTAAACTACTTATACAAAATCCCTAATATAAATCTATCCTTACACTATGTGTACAACACCTGTAAAATATTCACATGCCAAAATACTTTCGAAAAATTTAAATTTACTGAAACAAACTAAAGTACTGAATTGAATTTACGGAAATAAGTTTATTTAACATTCCTGACATTTTCGCAAGTAGCACAATGCTTTTTATGATTAAACCAAAATGTATAAATGTCATTCAGATTGTTTTACCCAAAACAAATCCACTTTCTACCCATCGTGAACCAAATTACATCAAATAAATGTCTCGTACATGTATTATGCTTGAAATCACCCTTTTTCTTTAAGAAATTACTAGTTAAAACTGTCCGATCCCTGTCTTACTCTTATCTAAACATCTCTTTCTCTCTCTCTTCTCTCTCTCTCTATATATATATATATATATATATATATATGTTCTAACAATATACATTGCATTAATCAATGGCTCAGCGATAAAGGTGTCAGAATTACAAGTGAAAGGTACCAAGTTCGAATCTGAGAGTAGTCAAGTGCGAAAACAGTCCTGCTTAGGACTAAGCCTGATGACGCAAGAACAGTCCGCTTCCAAAACGCCGCGCTATAAAAGCAAAAGCTGTGGAAATATGCCGATCAACTCATCCAAATTATTACTCCTCGGTTCGCCTACGTCCAGGCGTAATCTGTTTCGCTAATATTCCAAAACAAGTTTGTACCAACCCGTTACTTCATATTTTTATACATGTACTAAAATAATGAATAATTATCTTCCTTGTCTGTACTTTACCGAGCGGAATTGGACCTTCAATGCCTTTATAGCTTGCTGCTAGTTAACCACATCATTGTAGCAAGTTTTTAATTTAAAATTTATCCATCGTGCTGGATAGTACTGCCTATACAAAATTTTTCCACAAGGTAACCATAAGCTTCCATAAGCTAAAAAACCATACAGCACAAACAGCAAAAAAGTTAATAACTATTCATCAATAATACTGTTGCACTATTTTACTAGCATTTGAATGTGCAATGATTGTTGCATAATTTCAGTCTTTCAAGGTTAAATTTCTCTTTCGCATATTTCTGCACAAAACATTAATTGCTATACCGGAAGTACCTCCGTTACATGTGTGCGGACATTATTTTAATGGATTCCTAGCTACAGGCCTGGACAACTACTGACATCCTCTGTGCCCCACACTGCTTCATGCTACACCAAATTTTATCCTAAGGAAGTGGTTCTATGATAAATTATCCCAACTCAATAGTAGCAGTATACGGGCATTAGTCTGTTCTACGCTTATTGCACCACAACCTCCTTACCCCTTAGCGTGTGATTTACTATGGTTATATAATAAGTATGAGTCAATCGTTTTTCCAAATTTTTTTGAAGGGCAGTCAATTTCCACAGCTTTCCAAGGCAGACTATAAGTCATGGATAATTCCATAATATGTTTGAAACTTATATGTTTACCCTAATCTTGAATTTTTACAATTACCCGTCATTATAAAATGTTCAAGAATAGCTTAAGTGGATTAAGTAGTCAGACTTTCCGAAAACCATTCAAGAACATCAACAATTTGGCAAAGAGCGAAATAGGTAAAGGGGTAAAGAAATTGCTGTGATAAACATGATATTTAGTGACAGAGGAAAGGTGTAGCCTGAAAACGTTCGGTGTGTACTAAGGGAAAGTTTATACATATTTAGAAATAAAACCCATTTCTCAAATTCGGAAATTAGTTAAGATTATATATATATATATATATATATATATATATATATATATATATATATATACATATATGAAGTCATACCCTATCGAATGCTTATTGCACTGCAAGAAATACCGCAGAGCAGTATCTTTTTCCCTCCAAGTCTTTGTGTATTTCATCCAGTATCCTATGCACCTGCTCGATAGTGCCGTGCTGACTTCTAAAGCCAAACTTGTATTTAGGGATTAATTGTTGATTGTCCAGAATTTGCATTAGTCTTTGCAAGGCTAGTTTTTCAAAAAACTTTGACAGGATAGGGAATAAGATTATAGGCCTGTACGATATTATTTCAGCTGGTGATTTACCTGGCTTAGGCAGCAAATCGTTATGATTTGCGCTGTTTTCCATTCAGTTGGAAAGTGTTGAGTTGTGAGGATTGCATTGTACAGGTGTGTAAGAGCTTGTTTAATTTTTGCTGGTAATTGCTTGACGATCGTCCCGGTAATTAGATTGTAGCTTGCTGCTCTTCCTATACTGATCTTGCTTATTTCTTCTTTTACCTCTTTGATAGGGGTTTAATGGGTAGGCTCATTTGAAATGGTGAATCCAGGAATTCTATAATTTTCGTTTCTTCCACTGGGAGTTGACATGGGAAAGGTGTGAAGAATTTGGTAAGAAGACATCTGCCTTTTCTTTGTTGCTGCGGGCCCAATTGTTATCTTCCTTCTTGATAGGAGGTATGTGTAACGTTGGTATTTTCACTGCTTTCCATAGCGAATAGTTTGTTTGTTTATTTGCGGTATGGTTTTCAAGGTAGCCTTGAATTCCTTGATCTGTATGTTGATATAGAAGCTTCTTAACTTTTTTTTGGCTTTGTTTAGGGCTTGCTTATCTGCTTCCGACCTAGTAAGCTGCCAGCGTTGTCTGAGACGGCGTTTTTCAGCAATTTGGTCTTTTATGACAATAATAATACCGAAGTCTAAAGAATCTGGAATTCTGCAACGATCAGTTGTCTGCGCTCGCAGACAAACAAGTGAGATTGTTTTCTTAAATAGCTACCAATAGTCGTCTTCCATCGGTTCTTGTTAAACGTGAGTCCCAGTGCACATCTTTTGCATTATAGTCCCCTGCTGCTATGAATCCGTCGCCTAAAGTCTTAAAGAAGTGAGTGTAGCCTGCTGGAGTAATTAATGTTTAGGTGGACAGTAAGCTGTTGAGATTGTAAGTGGGGCGTTTGATATTTCTATTTTAACATTTGTTCTTTTTGATCATAATTCTTGATTTTATCACGAATAATTACATCTGTTCCTCCATGGGCTGTGTCGTCTGGGTGGTTAGTTGTATAAATTGTGTGATGTGGAAATTTTATATGGCTCATGTTTGTGAAGTGAGTCTCAGATATGAGAAGGATATCTACTTTGTGAGTTTCAAGAAATATTTTAATTGCCTGTGCTTGTTGCCTTAGCCCATTGGCGTTCCAAGCTACAATTTTGATTATTTGCGCCATTAAGTTAATTTAGTGATTGATGTTGTGAGGAGATTCATCGTGGTGCCCATTTGCGTAATTAGATGTTGCATCATTGTCTTCATTTCTTCCATATCGTTATTTTGTTGCATTGTTTGGTATTGTATTGTATTTCATGGAATGTTGGGTGGGCCGGTGGTGTCTGAAGTTTAACTTTGTCTGCGTATGATGTTGCTGATGTTCTTTCAGATTGAAAATACGGCCTTTTAAATAACTTTATATCATGTTTTATTCTTCGTGGATATAGTTTTTCTTGTAATTGTGGACTAGGCCTGGTGGTTACCCCTGCAATTTACACATTAAACATTATCATCCTTAGCTTTTCTTGGACATTCTTGTGTAGCATGTAGTTGTATTTGACACACCTGGAATAATACTGGCAGTAATTCTTCGTGTGTCCAAAGCGTTGACATTTTGCACATTGTGGGATGGTTCTTTTGGTATGCGAAGGTTCTATCACAACACTATTATTGGCAATATTCTTATTTTGTAAATTTCTTTATTGTTATCGTTTTGCTTTAGTTCCATTATAAACATTCGGAGCGGTTTTTGAGACACTCTTTGCTTAATATTCCAAATATTAACTACTGTATGACATAATTCTTCTAGTCCTTGTTGGATTTCTGTCACACATACTAGTTGAGTGGTGTATACTTTTAATAACTACTCTAAGGTTTCTACCTTGCTTGGGTTTATACGTGTGGAGTTGTGTATCTCGGCAAGGTTCTTGATAATGGTTTTGCTTTGTATCTTAACATGTACATATTCAATGACTTTCAGAATATAGTTGTCTTTAGCAATCTCAATTAAAAGCGTTATTATTGGTTGTATGTTTTTGACCTCAGCTACGAAAATTGGAGGTAGTTGAGGGACTTTGTTGTTGGATTTATTATGATCTTGTATTTCTTTAACTTCTTCTAGTTCTTCACAAAATGAGTCAAATCTATTGGTCATTTCTAGGGTTTCTCCTTCTTTTTGGTTATTTGATGTAATTGTTCAGGGCTCTGATTACGTTTCTTGCTAGGGGCAGTTTGCCAGTCGTTAGGATGCGATTGTTCCATGTAGATAGGAAATTGGTTTGTCGGTGGAAAGTTTGTAGAAGGTTGTGAATATGAGTAGGTTGGAATTTGTACTGCTTGTACCTTAATTGATGTGGGGATTGCTGTGATTGTGTTTGTCCTATGACATAATTAGTTGGTTGATTGAGAGCCGTTATTATATTTTAAATTCGACGTAATGTATTGTGTTATAATCAATAAAGCAATGGAAAACTAGTAAAATCTGTTATAAATAAATATAAATTGATATCATTGACTTGAAGGCCAGAAATATTGATAATGCTCGTATCACTCACAGCACTGGACGTTGACAACTTTGCACTATGAAGTTCAGACGCATACGTGCTATAGTAGTTAGGGCACGTATACGTAAAAGCCAACTAAAGAATATAATTTTATTTTAGTAAAGATTAACTAAATCTTTAATAGATTAAGTATTACTAAAAATTAAAAATTATTACGTTGTTGGATTTTTCATAAGTTAACCAGATATCTAATTGGTATGTCTTTAACTTTGAAATTATTTTACAACTACTTACATCAAAATTTGATTAAATTTTGTTAAATTTGCTTTCTGATCGTGACATTTTTCATTGTTAGACTTCGTCCGTTAGATGTTCTGATTTGTAATTTTCAAGGCGGTTTAATAATATTTAATCTGCCAAATAATTAACTAAACTTTACTAAAATAAAATTATATTCCGTGGTTGGTTTTTTCATATACCTTTCCTAATTATTATAGCACGCATTATCACTTAATTTGTAGACGTGATTCGTATTTGAAATTACATTTTTGTCGCTTTTGCAGTATTACAAATCCTGAAATTACTCATACACATTAGTTTATCAGTTATGACTTTAATGACTAATATGACAGCATACAATGATCTAAGCGTCATTCTATCTCTCTCTATTTATAAGTGTGTTCGGTAACAAAGCCTAAAATTTAATAAATAGAGGGACCGATCGATTGTCTAATATTGGCAGTCAGAAAGGTTTAGTAGTAAACTAGTTGGTTATCAAAGAGCAAATGTCAGAAATAATAAGTGTAATTGTTGTACTTGAAGTACTTACAATTAATTATTTAGCGCTTTTACTGCTTTTCCCTTGAAATTGCCCTAGCCATAACACTTCATTGTGATTTTAATATTTAGAATTTTTAATGGTAGCTTAACTTGATGTTTGACTACATGTTGTTATTTCTTATCACTATTACATTTTTTCATCAGTTAACATTAAGTACATTAATAATTGTAATTAGTTTTAATACTATCAAAGAAATACTAATAAATTGTGTGATTAGATATTGTGAAAATAGATACTTAAATTCAATTAAAACCATTAAGTTGTCGCGCGCTGGTCATGTGAATTAAAAAAAAAACTTAGAAAGAACTACAATAAAATGTATGCTTATGTAAAAATAAGCTTATATTATTGGTAACCCTCTTTGTGATTGATGCTGGTGCTTATTAACATAAAGTTGCTAAACTTGTAAAACTTTTATAGCATCGTGAACGAATTGTTATGAACTTAAGGTAAAATTTTGTTACGCTACTGAAGTCCGGTTATATTCAAGCTATTCAAACTTCGTTTAATTTTAACACTTTTAAAGTAATATGAGAGTTAGCTATACAGTAGAATAAAATTTTATTACTGGCGGAAAATCTCGTAGGAAAGGTTCTTAGTGAACTGCAACTTTCAAACTTCAAACAACTAACTAATCGTACTCGCAATTCCAATGAAGTGGATAGGGAAAGTTGAGCTCATTTCCGTTTTTAGATTATCTTTAGATAGGTTTGATTGTCGATGGTGTCGGTTGGTGGATGCGGGTCGACACTTTTTACGGACAAATCGATGACTGCCCCAGGAGAACAGCTTTAGCCGCATTCGACTCGCGCATGTCCGTGCAAAGGCCGTTAATGCCTCCTGGGTGGCCCCTAATCGATCCTCTTATAAAAACAAGTTAAAATATATCATATAACAGCAGATGTAATTGCGCCCATGTCAGTTTTCTATTTGAAGTTGATTTTCTACACATGTTTATGTGCGCTAAATCAGGTTGACATCATAGAAACGTCTGGAAACGTCAAGCTACATTACCGCGTCATGTTTACTAAAAAACCGTGACTGCCATCGACTAGCATTTACACGACGCGTCGGTTGCTATGTCACCCGCTAGTCCTTTCTGTACCTTCTACAATCGTTTACTACAGTTTTCCGATTGTAAAGTTTTTTTTTTAATAAAAGTATGATTTTATTACCTCACTCAATAAAATTACTGAAATTGGCCTACTCGGATCCTTGATACAGATTACTTAAAGTGAGCTTCTTCACTTGTTTCTTAAATAACTGAACCGTGGCCTAAAAGACTTGACACGGGATCAAATATATTTCGAACTTTGATAAAGGTAAACGTCATCGTATCAACTTGTGCAATTTAAAAGTTAATTTGCGACTACGGAAAGAGAGTCAAGATGATTGCTAGTAATTATGTACCTAAAAGTGATTAAAAATTCACAAACTTTATATGGGTGTAAGAGATTTTTTACTTTATGTTTGATTAGATTTTTTGATTAGGTGTAAAATTATTATACATTAAACTAATTACATAATACATATTCGAAAACGATAAAGTCTTACTAAGATTTAGGTAAAGTGAGCATAAATCTATATTCAAACTATAAGTTTGTATCTATCAACATAAGAAGGATTACCTTAATTTAAATACGTCAAGTTCAATATTAATACATTTAAGACCTACATTAGTTTAAGTTGTTTCAACCATGTCATACATTTCTTTTGTCTAATTTTTTATTATGACCAATTACTATTTTAATTCTTAAATTTCCACAAAATCTTAAATTAACTTACAACGCTACAAAATACTGAACCTATACTAATTGTGGTGGGAGGTTGACTATTAATTATATGAGGAAGTGGGAAGGTCAAACAATAGCGAATAGTATAAATCCATTTGATCGTTTAATAGCAAACCTGTATTTTTGTTTTTAAAAATTTCTAGTGATCCTAAAGCGTATAATCTTTTACCTTTATTTTCAACATGCAAAAGTTTCAGTATTGTTTTTATATGAACTTGTAGTGATCCTGACCAATCCTTACAAAATTTTCCTTTCCTAGAAATAATTCATATCAATCCTTATTTCCAAATTGTTTCTTCATCATTGTTAGTAGATGATATCAGTTGTTATTCCGTTTTCCCCCTCCGGCCTGTACCAAATCCCCCAGCCATCAAGGCATTCAATAAAAAAAATCATTCTTTCATTCACATTCTGATTTTCTTACCAGACCAAACATGTTTATACCTGACCTGATACCTTTTACCGGAGACGTTCCACATTTCCTATATTTAAACGCTTAAAAACGACTTCACCAAACAGTTCACAACCAGACATTCACCCTTTCTCCCCTATTGAAAAATCATCCTGACTTATTTCTTTCATTTATTAAACCAGATTCGTTACTCGGCACCCACTTCCAATAAAACTCTACCCTACTAGACACCAATACCCAAAACCCATTCATCTCCCTTGTTCCACCCTCACCATCCGAGTTACCGCCAGCCCTCAGCAACCACCAGTCCCGAGACCCACTAAATCCACTTTCATACTTTACATTACCCTTTTCGTAGACCCCTTGTTGCATCGATCCAACTTGGATGTTACTGTACCGAGTTGGCAGTGTGAAGGTGTCACAGGCACGCTTTAGTAGAATTGCCGAAAGTATTCACCCCGTATTTTCAACTAACTCGTACTTGGTTATTTACACTATCCATATTTGATTTCACCACAAGAGTGAAAAGTGGTTTAAAGAATCGATACCTTGGATTAATAATACTAGCTGCCCTTGCACCAGTTTTATAGTTCAAATTATAAATATAGACATAGCTATCTGTTTGGTGGTATCAGCCCCGTACACATAGCCATATCTACACAGAACAACCAACCCTCAAGTCACTATCCATATCTGTAAGTAATATTTGGCCGTTTGGGCCCCGACTACACAATCCTACATCCAAAAAATCCCAAGTTACGCTCTATCATCCCCAAAATCGTACCCACACCGCCCGAGTACGTTATAAATTGTAACTTAAGGGAGTGGATATGTACCACTCCCTTAAATTACAATTTATAAAGATATAGAACCACATGGTCAGTGGTGATCCTAAATACTGAAAATACTAAGTTACTGACAAAACTTACCTGGATTAAATTCTCACTTAGACGTATTACACCCCGATAACACTTAATTATCTTGAGCACCTCCTGATACGAATAATCAATCCTTTTTTTTTAGATTTTTCACTGATAACGATGTATATCAAATTCGTAATAACTATATTTTTCAGTCTCGCCCACAGAGGGCGTAACTGGACACGCTTAAATCGACCAGTCCAGTCCGGATAAAGAAGAGGCCCACCAGAAACATATATTAATATATTTATTTTTCCTTTATTATCTATAATTAGAACATTTTGTATTTATTTTCTTTCTTATTTAGAATTCCGCTTTAGTTACTTGTTATTTATTTGAATAAATGGTTATAATTTTAATGTATTACCATTGATCATCACGGCCCTCAAGGTCTCATAGCTTAAAATTAGTCCATTTATAATGAGCATTATAAACTAACATGTTCAGAAATACGTTTACTAAAACTTCTACCTGTTTGTCCTATGTAGTAGTTTACGATTTAATCTGAAGAGGACACTGTGTATCGAAACAATTGTAATCCATTAAATGATTTTGTGGAAATTAGAAACTATTTGTCTCATTTAAGTGTTAATACGAATTTCCATCATTCGTTGAGTAAAGACAAGTGTTATGCTGATTTTAAAATATTGTTAGCATAATATTATCTAAATAACTTACGCTTAAGAATTCAGACTCACGGCAATGCAAGCCATCAGCGATGGCCCTGTCCAGAGTGGTATGAATCTGATATAAACACATCAACCACAACACGTAATAATCCAAACACACGTGCCTGCGCATAATCCTTCTTACAGCCAAATAAGTGGAAATCAGCTGAACAATACAAGCCCAAACACCTTGGACAGTGCCTAATCCCAATCATTTATGTTCCAGCACCTACATACACAAATCGCAAATCCCATGCCCTACGTAGGATACCCACAACAACCCCAAAGGCAATAATTTTGTATCATATGCAAACACCAAAAACTTGCAACAACTCTCAATCTCACGCAAATTACAATGTGCAACAAAAGAATCAATGGGAACTAACATGGGCGTTCCCAGATACATCAGAATTCCACAAAAACTTAAACGCTCAAGATGACAAGGATATGGAGTCGCTAATAAGTGGTGAATCAGAGGTGACACAGCCAAATGATTTCCAAGAAGTCAAACCAAGGAGAAAAAGACAAAGACTGATAAACAACCCATAGAAAGACGACAGACCAGAAAAACAAGATGTCACAACACAAAACCGCTTTAAACCGCTTGAGAAAGTAAACAAGGATCAAGAAGGTGAACCCTCAAAAAAGAGAAAGTACCACCAATACTACTATGAAATGCTAAAGTGTAACGAAGTTAAGCCAAAAACAAATAATATCAAATACTAAAGAAAAATTCAAAAAATGCTTGACGACAAGGTAATTAGACATACGTACACACTTGAGCAAAACAAGAGGTTCAGAGTAGTGCTCCGGAACCTGCACTACACTACAGAACATCAAGAAATCAAACAGCACTCGAAGCCCTTGGTCACACAGTTGAGAATACAAGTAGCGGATTCATAAGAAACAAGCAAGATGTACCGAAAAACTTCTTCTTCGTTGATCTAAAGAAGAGTGACAACAATGTGGAAATATTTAAGTCAAACTATTGTTAAATGCAGTTGTAAAGTTTGACGAACCCAGAAAGAAAACAAACCTAGTCCAATGCTTAAGATGTTGCTGACACAAAACAAGTAACAAAAAAAAAAGAATGACGGTAAGAACCTAAAATGTACTCTCTGTGACGAGCCCCATCCGGCTACTGCAAAAAGTTGTAGAGTATACTAAGAAACAACTAGCAAAATCTCAAAAACCTGTAATACCAATGAAAATGGTACCTATGGGAGCAAGAGCCAAAAAAACAGCCCCCAAGGGCAATAAAACCCCAACATGGCAAACCATCAAAGCAAAGCAGAGCCGATCACCACATATTCCACACAATTAGAGAAATTAAACACTACAAATCCACAAAAGCGATACAGCAGCAGGAATGCCATAAAAACAACACAAATCTCTGGAAACACAAAATCAATACAACATACCAAAATCCCAACACACTACGCCAACTACAACCAACTTACGCCCAAGTAACTAGTGACAGTAACATTATTACCTTTCTACAAGCAACCATAACGAACCAATAGCAAATCATGAATCAAATGGCAGCAGAAATCAAAAGTCTAAGAGAACAGCTTACAACTAACCAACATCAGAATTAAAAATGGCACCAACAGGAAATGGAAATATCTGTAATTCATAACAACATTGAAATCATTTTGATATCCGAAACCCACTTCACCAACAACACATACTTCAGCATCGAAAACCGCACCCTTTACCACACCACTCACCCGGACGCGGATAGAATAGCCAGAGAAGGAACAGCAATTCTGTAAACAACACATCAAGCATTATGAACTACGTAAGTACCAAAAAAACTCTACAGGCACCGAGCATCGTTGTTGAAGACTGGCATGGCGCTCTTACCATATCAACCGCATGTTTCCCCCGAATTACCCCACCTAAAAAGAAGAAACCGCACTTCATTAGGAAACAGATTCCTGGAAGGTGGCGACTACAACACGAAAAACACTGCGTGGGACTTGAGATTAATGGCGCCAGGCAGACGTAGAGTAATTTATAACGTTGTGCAAGAACTGAGCTTAAACCACCTATCAACATATACTCCCACCTACTACCTATTAGACTTTTTCATAATAAAAAGAATTAGTGCAGACTATCTAAAAATAGAAACCAACCAGAATCTCTACTCAAATCACATACCAGTAATACTCACGGTTAGTATACAATTATCGAAAAAAAAGGACACAAACACTTCACAACAAAAGAACAAACTGGGAATACAAAAAAATAAACCTCAACATCCCACTACAAATGGAAGCTGATATCGAACATGCCATCAACCAACTCAACAATCTAATTCGTGAATGTTCTAGAGAATCCACACCAGATATTTGAACAAGAAGACTCAACCAAAAGTGCCCAATAATAATGAAACAAAAAATTGCAGAAATAAGACCTCTACGAAGAATTTGGCAGACAAGTAGATACCCACAAGACAAAAGTTGTTACGACAAAGCTTCTCGTGATTTAAAGAACCCTATAACTAAATTAAAAAACGAGTCTTTTAACGAGTACTTGGAGAACTTAAGCAACACAGCTAACACAAACTATTCGTTATGGAAGGCAGCTAGAAACATAAAAATTCACAAGGTATAGATCTCCCCAATTCGAAAACATTACAGGCCCGAACTAATCTAGAAAAAACGTACGCGTTTGCGCATCACTTGGAGAAAGCCCCTTCCTTCACAAGCAACACCAATAGAAGTAGTAAGAATAAAACAGACAGATGTTACCAACAGCGAAGTTTCTCACAGTACCAGAACTAACCTGGATGATCAGAACCAACATAAAGACAAATAAATCTCCTGGGTATGACTGGAAAACTCTGCCCAGGAAGGGAGTTGTCCTGCTGAGAATTATCTTCAACGCTACCTTACGCCTCGGTTAGTTTCCAGCACAATGGACAGTAGCACAAATTACACTCGTCCCTAAACCTGATAAACTCGAAAAACTGCTACTAACAAAACTAGAGCCTTATACTCAATTCCACAAGCTTCTACCAAATTACGAGTTGGGGTTCAGGCAAAACCAGTACAATCGAACAAGTGCATAGAGTGGTAGATAACATCAATCAGAATTTCGAAGACAGAAACTACTACGTAGCAGCCATCTGAGATGTCATCTAGGCCTTTGATAAGGTCTGGCATCCTGGCCTGCTATACAAACTAAAAAACAACTTCCCACACACATTATATGCTATTCTGATATCATACCTACACGAGAGGTATTTTATGGTAACGTACGAACAAAAAGCAACAGCTATCTCCAGTGTCATCAGAAGTCCTACATGGTAGTGTTCTCGCCCTAAACACTACCTCTTGTTCATAGTTGATCTACCTACTAGCCAAGACACAACAGCAACGTTCGCTGATGATAAAGCTATAAAGGCTAAAAATCCAGACCCCATTGTAGCCGCAAACCTACTACAACAACATCTCTATAAAAGTCAAGACTGGACAATGGAGAATTAAAATAAATGAATCGACATCGACCCAGGTAACATTAGAATAATGAATGTACTTGAAAATAGTGAACTTTCACAAAGACTAAAATATTTAACCCCCTGGAACTACCTTATAAGTTCTGATATAAAATTATAAGCTAAGTTCATATACACTCACACATTAAATAAAAGTTAAAAGTGGGAATCGATCATGAGATATCAACCCAAAAATTACTGTTATACCACATAAATACACCTCCAACATGGTTATAGTATTATATTTATATTGTACTGATTGCATGTAGAAATAAACAAATAAAAAAAAAATTAACTACGAAGTAATTTAAAGCAGGATAGTTTTAGTTTCAGTTTTGGTAAACAGCTTTTACAGTTACATTCCAATGATGATTCTCCAAATTATTTATATTTGAATTTTTGAATCATCGATACCTAAGTCGAACCATTTGTTTTTATGTGAACCTTTTAATCGTTTGGTGTTTTGTTAGAAATTATAATTATATGAAAACACCTACTAATCATTCAATAAATAAATATTCTTGCCAGCATTTCCAAACTTCACAATCGTCAATACTATTTCGTTGTTCGTATTATCACTCCTGCACGTTTTGTATTTGTGACCCATTTCCAGAAGAATTTTTTGTTTCCCTCACAATCATTCTGCATTTTCTCTCCTTCCACAGTCATCACTTCCTCTTTACTTATTCTAACTGCCTCCTTCGCTTCTTCGTTTTTTAGTCTGTACACCCCATACAATCGTTTTTTCTCAGTCTCATTTTTTGCAGCAATTATTGCCATGCACGCATCTTTTTTTTTACATACCGACTTTTTTAAAGTGGTCCGATCCACACTCCGAGCCGCGCATTGCTTTTGCCTCTCACCCGGTTTCTAAGTCGTTCATCATACACAATCAAGTTAATCATACTTTTAGATTCTCTTCTTTGCCAAGCATACATATGCACATTTCTATATTATACAACGTACTAGATACAAACAGGCATCGCTCCACATAGATGTTCTCATTGACTCTTTGGTCTCCGAACTTTTAGAACGCGTCAGTATGTTCTCTTTGTACACCCACCCAGCCATTCATATCTCCCAATATTAACAGTATTTCATTCGGCTTACATACGTTCAATACGCTTTCTACATCATTCCAGAAGTTCTCACACTCTTGGTCTCTTTCTCCGTTCACCGATGCATACATATTCTTCCTTTACACTTTAACATAATATCAACATATCATAAATTCGTACGCCATTCATTTCCAGCAATTTTGAGATCTCATTCCTTAAAATACAGTACCCAAATACAGCAGTATTCATTATCGTCTCAATAAGGGTGTTACTAAAACATTATTTCTCATTCTAATTTAATACTTGCAACTCATCAATATTTAAACATTTAAACGTGTTTTACATGATATTCAATAATTTACTTACAATTCCAGTGGAGTAACATTTACACCAACTTACATTATGTACACACAAACAAACTTTTCTCGTGCAAACTCATATTCATATATGATTAACCATACGTGCGATGCACAAAGTAAGACTGCATATACGTAGTGCATCAAAATAATCTTACAAAATTGATCCATTTAAATATACCAAGGCTATCAAACGTTTCATCCTTTAGAGACGACGATAGCGGAATTTCTGTCAAAACGTGTAGAGTTCGTAGTATGTACATTAATATACAATTTAAACTAAAAAGTATTGTAATTACATTAAATATTCTTCTCTTTATTGCTTTTGCCCACCTGTTATCTAGCTAAAACAGCGTTAATAGAGCGCTTTCATGTAGGTTTAACTGGGTGTCTTCTTTAATACAAAACACCGTCCTATTATAAAACTATCTAATTGACGACAATCTAAACGCTAGCGGACTAAACGCCTTTGGTTAATGTGGAACCTTACATTACGAAATAAACTATGGAAACCAGTTAATCTCAAAAAATGTTTAATGTATATTAGTTATAGTTGTCCGAAAAATGTAAATGTCCGATGTTTGACTTTAGTAGAATACATTTTTTCTTCCGTTGAAACTGATAATGATCAATGTTAGGAAGGAACGAAGGAAGGAAGTGGCCCATCACCACCCCGGCTCGTCTCAGTCAAGTAGTCCACATTTCAGGATGTAACTAGCTAGGACCTAGCTAGTTACATCCTGAAATAGCTGCTAGGTGGTGGGTTCGGTGTTAGAAGGATACTCGGCGCATTACGAGTGATGGCAGGTATGGGGCGCCTATCTCTCGGTTTATCCCCATAAGAATGGCTAATTTCCAAGAAGGCAGGATAAGGAGTGAGACATAGTTTGGCAGGAATTACTGTAGTCGTTGAAAATAAAAAAACCAAAACTAATATGGAACTGATCAAAAATTAAATATACGTAAATAATTAAAAATTGAAACATAACTGGTTAGAAACTGAACATAAGTGACTCGCTACTATATCGGAGGCAAATAAACTTTATACTCTCGTGGAGTATACCAACACTTATGACAAAAATACACTAAAGCCATTCACATCTGGTATGAGTTGTAGCATCGGCTGAGGGGAATGTTGGAAAGTGACAATTCTCGTTTGTTAAGAAGCTCGGATACCATCATATGCTCGACAAGCGAGAATACGATGGGCCGGGGTGTCGGAGGTGACGCACGTCGGACAAAGGCCATCATCGGAGGCGCAATGCGCTTCCGATGACATCCAAATCATCCGGACGGCTGCTCGTCCTGGTACGTGATTTTGGTGAAGCCAAGGTTGGATATTGAGGAACATGGAATGGGTGTTGCGTCCTTTCACGGATGCATCCCGCAGCCGCTGCCATTCACTCAAGACCAAAGCCTCGATGTGATGGCGAGCGGCTGAAAAGGAAGAAAAATCTGCGGAAGAAATACGACTATCCAAAAGGGTGCAGGTGCCGATGCTGCGTAGTAATCTAGTGCAGTAAATTTTCTGCAGTAAAAGATGAAGCGGGGGATGTTTGGCAATCGCGCACAAGGCGTCAATGGATACTATTCTGTAGGCCCCAAGGTAGGTTCTTAGGAACAGGGACTATATTGAGGATAGTTTCCTGGCCACGTGAGAATGTCTGAGTATGTCATACCAGATGTCTAAGCTATAAGTTAGTGTGGGAAGCAACAGAAATGATTAATCAAAGAAAAGATTTTTATAGGTCGACTTATTAACTCATTTTACATTTGACAAAGTTTCACCAAGATCGGCAATGATGTGTGTGTGTGTGTGTGTGTGTGTGTGTGTGTGTGTTGTGGGTGTGTGTGTTGTGGGTATGTGTGTGTGTGTGTGTGTGGGTGTGGATGAAGGTGAGGGTATGGGGGTGGGTGTGTGTGTGTATGTGTTGTGTGTGTGTGTGTGGGTGTGGGTGTGGGTGTGGATGTGGGTGTGGGTGTGGGTGTGGGTGTGTGTGGGTGGTGTGTGTGGGTGTGGGTGTGGGTGTGGGTGTGTGCGTGTGCATGTGCGTGTGGTGTGCGTGTGCGTGTGCGTGTGTGTGTGTGTGTGTGTGTGTGTGTGTGTGGGTGTGTGTGTGTGTGTGTGTGTGTGGTGTGTGTGGTGTGGTGTGGTGTGGTGTGGTGTGGGTGTGGTGTGGTGTGTGGTGTGTGTGTGTGTGTGTGGTGTGCGTGTGGTGTGTGTGTGTGGTGTGGGTGTGTGTGTTGTGTGTGTGTGTGTGTGTGTGTGTGTGGTGTGTGTGGTGTGTGTGGTGTGTGTGTGTGTGTGTGTGTGTGGGTGTGTGTGTGGGTGTGTTTGTGTGCATGTGTTTGTGTGTGAGTGTGTGTGGTGGGGGGGGTGGGAGTGCGTGCGTGTGTATGCTAGTAGTCACGATAACCTCAGTATCATAATGCGCACGTACTTGAAATTTTGTATTTACGCACCATTTCGTTTCTCTTGTAGCTGGTTAGATTTCTGGGAGAAATCCAGCTGCGTTGAGGGAGGTTGATAAGGACAGTTCTTGGTTTTGTCAAATATTCCTAAAACAGCTGCATATTCCAAAGCTATAAAAATACCTTGATATAGACCTTAAATATATCGAGTAATTATGTTATACAGATTTTTTTGATACGACGCGTAATTTAGTAGTAAAAAATTCCTAATGTAGAATTTAAGTGATTTTTTCAATATTTGAATAACGATTATTTTTATAAGAAAATGTGTAGACATATTTGTTAAAAAAAATTTAATTTTACAAAGTTTTTCAAGATAACGTAAAGTAAGGCTAAATATGACTGAAGATGGTTAAACTATATTATTGATAACTTATAGAGCTTTGAAATTTTTTTTAAGTTAGCATCTATATCTATTAATCTCTATCTGACATAGATTATTGTTTCTCTTTTTACAATGTTGCCTATATTCATAATGAAGTTATAAAATGGGTTGCACAATTGTTCTAAAAAAATTGCTATTAAGGTTACTTCATTTTTTTTAATGTCCACATTGTAGATATTTCATTATTACAGCAATTACTGCAATTTTAATAATCTGAATCACGTACATAAATTCGAACTTTGTTATATTTTCCTAATGGCCGCGTTAATTTCCATGATGAAGGCTAATTAAAGTGAGTACTATACAAAGGTAGTCTTTGAACCTGGATGTTAAAGTAACGTAATTATTGGATCTTAAATTGCCCTTTATTATTAAGGTGAACCTCAAAAAGAATATTGTGGTGTAACTGAAACTAATTAAAACTCCATTATCTAACAAATGCACGAATATACTTATTTTATTAATCGTACAAGGTTTTCTAGTTTTGTTACTTTGATTATGTAATTAAGTACAGTAATAGTGGTTATAAATAAGTCAAAGCAATTTGTAAGAGCCAAAACATTTTAACCTTAAATCCCGACGGAGAAGTTAGGTTTTCGCAACTCTCCATAGCTCAGAACATTTCTATCCATCACGGAAGAGATGTTCAGGTTCTTGCTTTGTGGGTGTTATTTTATGTTTACGTTTGTTATAAAGATAAACTTACAAAATTATATTTTTGGAGTATCGTTAAACCATTTTTGTTATTTTTATATTATCCGTAAAATATATATTAGATAATTTTTTTCTATGTTATTGTTTCATTTCTTAAATTACGATATTTTATTTCAGTATATATTTTTTATTATTTACAACACACTTTTATTTAACTGATCACACGTCACGTCACATTATACATTTTACAATGTAAAAACATGTCTTGCTGAAGTTTGAATTGTAATTAAAGCATAATTAAAAGCTTGAAGTTGGTGTTAGCTTAAACTGTGATTTAAGTTAATTTAGAATCGCAGAACTATTCGGTAACATAAATTGAGCAACTTAAATTATACAAGAAAATGGTATTTACATAATAATTCCAAAGAAGCTGTGTGAGATACCTTTAAGATGGTCGGAGCCTTTAAAAAAAATTAATTTTATCCGCAAACGTCACGAATGTGACACTTTTATGACTAAATGTCACAGATAAAAGTTTTACTTCTCGAACATGGAGCAAAAGTTTCACTTTTGCGCCTAGACATTTTTACTTTTACCAATTTGCTTATTTAATAAGCGTTGTTATGGTTTCATTACTTGCTAAATGTCCTGATTATTTTATTCTTTTACCTGCTAATTAGTTTTGTTCTTTCCTTTCGATCTTTATCAGTTATTTTTAATTTATCTGATTACGTTTGCGTCTAACATAATATATGTTATTCCGAGTAAAAGTGAATTTATGTGGCTCAGCTAAATAATTATTTGCCTCACTTCGTTCGGCAAAATAAATATTCAGCTTCGCCACATCAACTATCACTTTTACTCCTAATAACATAATATACTATTTTTTCCAATTTATGGTAATTGCCGAGTTTACAGAAACTATACAACTATCAGAATGAGTTTGCACATTAACATTTCTTAAACGCAAAACCTAAAGTCCATTTGTCATAAAAATTAAACCAAATGTAAGTATTTTAAGCATGCAATGAGACGATAACGTCAAATCAAAAATTTTACCTTTATTGAGGTACCTCAGAAAGGACCCACCCTAGAGGTAAGAATCCAACATCACGCATTTTATCCTTTATCCCTCTCATGCATAATTTTAATCAAAAACATATTTTACCTCGTTTATTTTCTTTCTGTATGCCCAAATTTATGTACCAGCGTTTGTTTCTTCTCCGTATCGGGTACAGCGACCACAACTGATCCATCAGGTCTACAATGACCTGTTCACTTCAATAGTAGCTTTCGTGGATTTACACCAACGTTTTGTTTTATTCTGAGGTTCTATTCCAGCACAATTTGAAGAAATGTAAACAATCTGGTTGTCTAGCTATTTAGAAATAATTATGTTGGCAACTTCAGAATTTGCAACGGATGAAGTTTCTTTGCCCTCTAGTTCTTCAATAAGGGAAAGTGAACAAAATAAATTGTCAAAAAATACTTTATGATTGATTCTGTTTAAGTCGTCAAATATACTAATTTGATTGATTCCTCCCGAACATCCTTGGTAAACCTCAAAACGGTAGATATACCCACTAATTCCAGCTCTTACCCAAACTTTGACTTCCCATTTTTAGGTTTTTCTGCTAAGTACTGCTTTATACCTAATGTTACCTTGAGTGGAATAACTCCAAATAGATTCAAATCTGTCATCAGGCACAACATCTGCAATCAAATTCATCCTCAGGCCACAATAACTTGATCAGTAAAGCCTTATTCTTGGATATCTGATTATGCCCAAAAATACATATAACTTATATTTTGTAAAAAATGTAATTTATTATTTTGACCAGCATACAAATTGGTCTGAAAGACGATATTGTCTATTATGTCTGAGGTGAACAATGATAAGAAATAATCAATGGGAACATGAATATTTTCCGTTTCCCAAAACAATGGTAACGTTGTTGGCCCATACATGCTGTCACTATTGCACCTTTTCCAGTCCTATTCTTATTTTTCTTAGATTTTTTCTTTTTGTGTTTACCTTTCGTGCCAAAATACGCTGAGCTAATGGAATTTCATCTTTACTGATATCCTCGTTACTGTTTTCTGTCTGTATTTCGTCTAAGCCACTTTCAACAATTTGGTCTTCAGCGGTCCCATGTCCGAGCGAATACGTCTCTTCGTCATCGTAAACGGATCCTACGTCTGGTCCTTCAGGTAAATCGTAAATAATGTCAACATTGTCAACGCCTACGAGGTCCTTATTTTCTAGTAAACATAAAGGTATCTTATCCCTTTTATCGTCGTCATCCTCAAAAATAACTTTTTGAAATAAAGTAAAATTAATCATAGTAAAAGAAATAGCTGTTACTTCAAAAGAGAAATTTACTTACATTCTATCTATCTTCTTTTGTTTCAGTAAATTTGCTTTGAAAAGCCAATAATCTTATGAGAACAAGAAACTTATACTAAAAATACGTGCCACAAGAGTAAGATATTGCACGATGTCTACTTAAGTGGACATGACCTTAAGATGGTATTTTTAGTAATTTTTTCAATTATTTTGAAATTATGACAAAGACGACATATGTAAAATGTATAATTCTATAAGAAAAATATTTTCCTACCTTTTTATTTGCTTTTCTAAAGAACCTACTTGCACTTATTTCACCCAGTTCACTAGCGGCCATAGCGATCATGTGTTTTTTGAAAAATAACGTCATCAAACTATAACTTTCAAAATGTTTCTTGTAGATGGCGATAGTAGTTACTTTATTAGAGTCAACTCAAATGGATTTTATACGTTTTGCACAAATTTCTTGAAATTACAATACATAAAAGGGATTGCATGCCGTCCGGTTGGAAGGTTTATTAGTTTGATTTCAGAGATCGTTCGGTGTTTGAAAAACACCAAAGCTACAAGCATTGACGTGGTGAAGGACGAATGAACACAGTACATAGGACTAGAAAATACATGGCAGGCGTACTGAGATGTGCTACCATAGTATAAGTTGATCTAGATTTAGAAACGAAACAGACTGTACCGGGTGTCCGGATAAAAGTACGGAGCGGCTCTATCAAAACAATGGTAAGGCCTTGAGGTTTGGGAAGAAAATTCTTATAAGTGAAGCTAGTAAGAGAAATTGCTGGAAATTATTTTAAACTCAACCGATACTAATAATAATAACTGCTACGAAGAAACATAAGATTCATGCTATATCGGAAAATTAGGTGATGAGCTATAATTTTGAAAATATCGTTTGAGAGCTTGTGTGATTCAGCGTCATTCTCATTTTTCCGTAAGTCTCGTAATAATGGAACGGGAGGCCAATGCATTTTCCAATATTCACATTTTAATATCTCATGAACCACTCAATGGATTGGAATAGTCCTAGTCTCATTTTAAAACTGCAATTTACAGTCTTTTGAAGGGTGTTTTTGTGGAGCGTTTAGTTTTATAAAAATAAACTAGAGGGCGTTCTTGCAGCGATTACACATTTTTGTGATTTTTTTGAATAAAACAAAATAATGAGATTTTCATTAAGAGCGGCACATTTTGCTTTTAACATTTCTCAAATTGGCTTCGCAAATGTTTCGCATTTTGGAACGTTAGTCTATGCCATTTAATCATGGAGAGATACACGCTTCAACAATGTTTGCACATTATTTACCTTTTTTTAATGAAAGTTCACGTTCTATTGCGACTACATTGTGTGTGCTTACGCCAATTTTCGGTCGACGAAACCGTCGAACAAGATCGACTATTGAACGTTTGGCGCAAATATTCGAAACAACTTATGCATTGCATAATGTCCCAGTGCCTGTGCGACGACGTAATGCTCGAAGTGAAGAAAATACCGTGGCCGTTCGAGAGAGTACGCGTGAGCAGTCAAGGATGTCATTCCACGCCGATCGCAGGCGTTGAACATCAATGTGACCAGTTTGTGGCGAATTTTGCGGAAGAATATGGTTCTCCGTCCGTATAAGATTGCGTTGACTCAAGAACTGAAGCCAACCTACCATGTTAAGGGTCGCACATTCGCTAATTGCGCTCTGGACCAGATGCAAGCTGACGACGACTTTTGCAAGAAAATCATCTTTCAGATGAAGCTCGATGGTTTTGTCAACAAGCAAAATTGTCGCATTTAGATGAGTGAGCAGCCTGAAGTGATATGCGAGATATCATCGGCCCATTTTTCTTTATCCATGAAAACGGCCGTTACGCGGCTTAAAATTACTTAAATTTTAGTGAAAATCTTTTCGACATCTCTTGTTAGAGAAAACTAATGACATAGCCATGGTAACCGCTAAATTCAAAAGATCACTGATTTGAAAATTGTAAGAAGTTACTTCTCACAGTGCCTTGAATGAATTATTTAATCCATTTTTTTGGGAAAAATATGCCATTTGCTAACGCGGAAGCGTATTGCGCATTTATTTCCAATGCTTCGAAAATGCTGCAATTGCATCGCTACGATACGCAGTACAATTCCCAAAAAGAAGACATTTTTCTCGAGAAGTGGTTTCAAGATTGGCTAGGCGATTACGGGAAACTGGAAACGTGTAGCCGATTCAAGCACCTGTAAGAGTTCGTAGAACACGCACCGAGGAATATATTATCAACGTTTTCACCTACGTGCAATACGATCCCACCTTAGGCACCAGAAACATTTCTGACGACTTGGGAGTTCCAAAAACAATTGTCCACGGGATTCTTCAATACAATATCATGCATCCCTACCACATTGTTTTACATCAGGCGTTAAATCGTGTTGGCTTAACCATTGGCACTGGCTCATAAATCTGATTTGGGAAAATCCAAATTTTTTGTTGGAGCGTTTAGTTTTAAACAAATAAGCTAGAAAGTGCTTTCTGCAACGATTACACATTTTTGTGGTTTTTGGAAAAACTAAGTACTACTAATACCATTTGTTTGACAGACCGTTACGCGGCTTAAAATTACTCAAATTTTAGTGAAAACTCCTTCGCTATAGCTCCATTAGTATATTTTTTTGTGTACAAAGTAGTAGTCTTTTTATGACAAACCTTCTGTTGGTAGATTGAAGAATTTAGTAGCAACTACTAGAGATGCACCACAAGTAATTATATCCACTGTGGTCTAGGATATGACTTCAGTATGGAGCTGAAGGTTACCAAATCTGTCTATAATAAAAGAGACAATACGTCGTGTTATAGTAACGACATCAAATACTACCGGACTTTCAACCTCTAGGCGTGACGTAGAGCTTCCCGAAGAATACAAGAAAACTGAAAAAGGTGATAATTTCCTGCTATTTGATTAGGGCAACGATGATGACTGGTTTCTAATATTTGGTACAGAAGGAAATTTGCAGTTACTAACAAATTCTCGACATTGGTTTATGAATGGAACATTTAAAATGGTACCTTCTTTATTTCACCAGCTGTACACAGTCCATGAATTTAAAGATAGAGTATCTGTACCTTTAATATACAGGGTTATGCTAAATGATGGACACATTTTTAAAGATTCTTCTTCTTCTCAGCCCTCTTCGATCCATTTTTGGATATAGGCCTCCCCAATTTGTTTCCAGTTGTCTCTATCCTCTACCCTTCTCTTCCACATTAATCCTGCGTGTTTCTTTACATCGTCTCACCACCTCATCTGGGGCCGTCCTCTCGCTCTCTTCCCTAACCATGGGCGCCATGTTTGGATGATCATATTCCACCTACTATCTCTCTGCCTTGCATTATGTCCAGCGAATGTCCATTTCAGGCTAGCGACCCTTTGTCTTATGTCTATTATTTTAGTTACATTCCTTATCCATGTATTTCTTTTTCTGTCTCGTAAAGTGATATGCTGTTTCTCCATGGCGCGTTGTGTTTTTATTAGTTTGCCCATATTCTTCTTTGTAAGTACCCAGGTCTGTGCGGCATATGACATGACAGGCAGAATACACTGATCGAAAACCCTAGTTTTCATATACTGGGGAATTGATTTATTTTTCAGTATATAGCTTAGTCGCCCAAAGGCTGCCCATCCGAGCTTAGTTCTTCGATGTACTTCGGCTTCTTGATTTTCTTTATTGGGTTTAATTATTTGCCCGATATATATATATATATATATATATATATATATATATATATATATATATATATATATATATATATATATATATATATATATTGATCTACTTGTTCGAGTGTATGTTCATTTATTTTTATGTCCAATATATGGTCGGTGTTCGTCATCACCTTCGTTATTCTGGTTAATAATTTGTAGATCTGGGACAGTAGTGTTATAGGTCGATAATTAGACAGGTCGCATCTGTCGTCCTTCTTGAAAAACAATATAGCGATTGCGTTTTTCCATGTTTCAGATATGGTACCTTCTTCTAGACATCTATTCAGTAATATTTTTAGGGTATTTACCACTTATTTTCCCCCTTCTAAAAGCATTTCTTTTGTAATGTTGTCATTTCCGGGAGTTTTATTACTCTTTTTAAAGATTAGTATTTATCAAAGTACAAATCCAAAATGAACAATCTTTATACCAATGGAAAGAGGAAGTTTCAAAGTTTCGGCGGGCAACGATGGTTCCAGAAGCAGCCAATAGAGTTCGCGCGTCAATAGGCCGCCATTCGTTTCCCTCTCAGGTGTGGGTGAGATGACTACCGTGGAGCACAAGGTTTTCTGGGTTCTTCAGTTCGCAAAGGTGAGTCACAAATTGTAGTGCACCGGGCATTTCGTACCAAATTCGGTATTGAACTACCAACTGGAAAAAGCATTCGCCGTTGGTTTACGCAATTTCAACAGACTGGAAGTGTGTGTAAAGGGAAAAGCACAGGCCGACCACGTGTGTCAGAGGATGATGTCAGACGTATTGAAGAAATTTTTGTTCGCAGTCCACGTAAGTCTACCAATAGAGCTAGTAGAGAATACCCCAATCAACTGTCTCGAAAGTTCTGAGACGGCGTTTGTTGTACAAGCCCTACCGATTGCAAATTGTGCAGACTCTCAAACCTAATGACAAAGACATGTGTTTCGAATTTTGTGGTTATGAGCTAGGAATGATGGAGGATGACGCGTTTTTACAGCGTATCATTTTTAACGATGAAGCGACTTTCCACCTTGTGGAAAAGTGAACAGACACAATATTCGTATATGGGGTTTGCAAAATCCACGTTCAACATTGTAACACGAAAGAGAGTCACCGAAGGTAAACGTGTTCTGTTCCGGATCCCGTACAAAGGTTTATGTACCTTTTTTTTGTGGAAAGAACTGTAACTGGAACAACGTAACTGGACATATTGGAACAATAGCTGTTCCCTCATGTTATGGACTTCATTTTCCAACAGGATGGAGCTCCGCCCCATTGGCACTTTGATGTACGAGGCTTTTGAATGCATCCTTTCCTCAGCGCTGGATAGGTCGCAGAGGAAATGAAGACCTGGCTCTACACTTCTGGCCACCGAGATCTCCTGATCTCTACCCATGTGACTATTTCTTATGGGGTTATGTTAAGGAAGCTGTTTACTTCCCACCTCTACCAATAACTCTGGACGATCTGCGGAACCGTATCACTACTGCCGTGCACTCAGTAACAGTAGATATACTTTCTCGTCTGTGGGACGAGTTCGACTACCGCATAGATGTTCGCCGTGCAGCAGACGGTGGACACATTGAAAATTTATAATTTATTGCAAAGAAACTTTGAAACTTCCACTTTCCCTTGGTATAAAGATTATTCATTTTGGATTTGTACTTTAATAAATACTAATCTTTAAAAATGGGTCCATCATTTAGCATAACCCTGAATATGCTGCTTCCAAACAGGTCACAAACGCTGTATAACCGATTCTTGAAGGTACTGCAACCTCATTTGGCGCCGGAAAGGATTATAGTTGATTTTGAAGTGGCAATGATTAATGCCATAAGTGACCAATTCTCTAATATGACAGTTCGAGGATGTTCTTTCCATTTTAATCAGTGCATATGTTCCAGTAGCATATATTACAGAAGCATTTAATCAACTTACTGAATCCGACATCTTTTCTGATATCATCGATTACTTTGAAGATACATTGATATAACGACCTACTAGGAATAACAGACGAAGAAGTCTCCGTTATGAACTTGATATGTGGAACTGTTACTAAAGCGTCCATCAAGACCTCCCAAAATAAGTAATTCGGTAGAAAATTATTTAAAACTATATCAAAAAATATAAAAATATAAAAATACAAAAAAAAAAAAAAATAGAAATACATAAGTAGGAACAAAAATTAGACAAGTTGGGCGTTGGGTTATTGCAATGTACTACAACAATCTAATGCACAGCTTAAATTAAATTCGGTAAATTGTACATTCGGTGAATTGTCCGTTTGACGAATTGTCCGTTCGGTTAATCCACCATTCCGTCGTTGTATTCGGGCAATTGTCCTAAATACAATTAAAAAGAATATACAAAATTCTTTATCCTGGATTTAATGGAGGGAAAACACCTAAATCATATCCTACGATTTTGACTTTTCAGACGAAACTAAGATTTATAATAGATTACCTGAAAGGTTTATTTTAGTTGCTCTTCCTTTTTCGGGTTGTACGATACAAATGAATGTTTATCGTAAATGCTCTAGGTATCCACTAGAGGTACATTTAAAAACGGTTCAGAATAGCATAAAAATTCTCATAAATTAATTTTTACTTTCTTATGCGCGAAATCGTAAGTGAAGTATTGTTTATAATGGATTACTTGTTCTGTATACTTTTACGTTTTCTATATTCTTCTGACGATGATGAAGTATTGAAAACGGTTATGCGCGGTGTTAAATTATGACGGACACTTGAATAATTTGCTACTCTTTACTTTAACTCCCCTTGCATGATTAATGTAAATCAAATTTAGCAGTGTCAGATGCCCTACTTCAATTTCAAAATAATTGGAGGTGTAATTATTTTATTGTATATTATTTTCAATGAGCAAAATACTGTTGTAAAAAATGGAAATGACATGGGACCACACCACTGACACTTATGTAAATTACAGTTTAAAAAATATTACGTTTATGCTGTTGTTATAGGAAACGATCAAATATCATTATTTGATACCTCACCAACTATAAATCTAACAACTAAGTTGACTGTTTCTTTCAGTCTCTATATCAAATTTGAAATATAAAATTTGTCGAAAAGGTCATTTACAAAATGTGAAGGGATAAGTTTCTTTTTACAGACAAAGACAAAATAGAGTTTATTACATTGAACTTGTTAAAAAATAAAGTTTCAGCTTCAATCAAATTTAATGTATGTTTTTCTTTCACGCCGCAATAACCCTCCTCAATCTTTAGAACTGACAGCCAACACTCATTGCATTATAGATTTGCTTTTTCTTTTCTGTGACTGCTTTCCTTTCGTAACGCATAACGAAATTTACAGGCAAACGATGTAATCCCCAACAAAAAGCTAGCATAAGCAGCTGTTTACCCATATATTTTTCCTTTGAAAGTTTCTTAACAGAAGTCAAACTAGAATTGATTTAAAATCTCACTAAAAATTCGGCTTACAAAGAAACCAAAGTAATAAATTGAATGTCTCATTCAGATTCTAATATCATTTCGAAAATAGATGTATAAACCGAGATGCTAAAATAAAGAGGATGTACAAAATGGGGTTTATATAATAATCCAATAGTAGGACGTCAAAAAGAAAAACATTTCTTATAAAATTGCTACCTTGACGTCTGCTGGAAGAACGTGCAACGCTCTCAACCACAATTAATGTCAACACATGTCAGTTTTCCGACTCTTCAATTTAAACAACTCGTCTTAACATCTGACTAAACTCACTAAAAAAAAGACTTGACACAAAGTGCTGAGATAAGCCTGCGGTTATCTCTTGATGCAATGCACATCATTGCCGCATCGCATTCGTTGGACCGATAATTCCATTAGAGCTTGTTTATTAGTTTAATAAAAGAGTCCTAGAAAATGCAATTGCTTGGTAAGCGGGCTGTACTCATATTGCTTGAAAGTAATTGATGCGTTAATGCATTTCCATCCTTTTAACTGCAAACCTTAATTGCTTTCGAAACATTATAGGTTTTAATAAAAGTTCCTAGAATGCCAAACTTAATGTTTCTAGTTTGTTTAGTTAGTATTGTACTTTACTCGTTACTGCTAATTACTCTCGTAAAATCAAAGTTTTCGCACCTCTACAACTACAACTTTGACAGAGTTGGGTTTCGAAATTTATTGTGGCTTTATAATTTATTACTTCCAATCCATTTATTTGTGTTTTATTCATTCTTCAAATAATCTTTCCACTAATTAGCTTAAGAGGTTTAAAGCAGAAATTCTAAATTTAAATACTGCTTCGTTTATGCATATGGTACACTTTTAATATCTATCATGTTTTTATTTTCAGTTCTGTGTGCAGATGGCAACTGCATATTCCAACATTTATTTTATGTCTGCTATTTTCGTTTACAAACTCACAATTTCCTTTCAATAGCGAACTACAATGTTAAGAATTACTTGTTTATTTTTAATTTATCATTTCATAACGGTGTATTTTTTAATATTGTACCGTCCGTATTGGCAGTACCACGAGTGAATTGAATCGAGGAATAATAAACAATGTGATGTTTTTATATTGAAATATATCTCAGTGAAGTTTTTCCTATTTTAAAACCCGAATTAATCACTGTAATAAATTTCATGTTTATTTTGTAATAGAAAGGAACAGGTGAATTATAGGAACTTGCTTTATTAAATTTATATTCTTTAACCTCCGTTAATTCCATATTTAACAGCACTAATGTTTAAAATACAGTATAATTCCACAATTTCTTTTATAAAATTATTTATTTCTGTAGCGTTTAATACAATATGTACCATTTACTGTAACATTTGTTTTCCTCTATTTCTATTGGCTCTCTGATTTCCAAGCCTTTTTATCCTAGCCAAAGAGATCCTGGATGCGATAGATCTTCCACATGAGTAGAACCCGGACACCTTCCGCCACCATCTTGGATTTTGACGTCACAAGACCGGCCACGTGGGAGACCGTACTTTACAGCCTTATTTTTATGGTTTCTTTTCGGAGGCCTCTTTCAACTCCTTGATGCAATTTTCATTCCTAATTATGGTCTTTTTGACAGCGATTTTTTATCGTCCATATTTTATGGTTTCTTTTCGGATGCCTTTTTTAGCCCTTGATGGAATTTTCAAGCCTTTTTGTTGTACTAAGAGCCTTTTTGACAGCCAAGCCTTTTTGTGCTTGCTCACGTGAGGGTTGTATTTAGGGTTTCGTCTTGGGGTTGGTCTTGGACTTGGGGTTGGTCCAGGCGTTGGTCTTGGATTTGGGGGCTGGGGCTGAGTGACGGCTTCTTTTCAGGGGGCCTTTTTAACCCTAACTTAGGTCCTTTTGGTAATATTAAGAGCAGTACAACCCCTGGATGTTAGGCAAATGCACGTGCTCTGGTTGAAAAATATCTTTATTTAAGCTGTGTTTATTAATATGTATTAGGACCCATTTTTATTTCATCAAATGAGATTGCATAATTGTATTTCTTTTTATTCCTACCTACAGATTGTGATCTTTTACCTATACGAAAGTTTATTTATACATTGGGGTTGTATTCTAATAATTAAATTTCACTGCCATTTTAAATTAATCCCAACACGCAATGCAAAAAATTATTTAAAGTTAATTACACGACACAGTAATCAGAATATTGTTTTTCTAAACGAATATTAAAACTGGTTGCTTACCTTTGAAATATCTTTAATCGCCATCCTCTCGTTAAAATTGTTGTGTATACACAGATCTTAGGTATCCAAACACTTAATATTTTTAAAAAATATATGCGGTTTGCACTAGCTGTAATTAAATCAGTACAACTACATAAATAAATTAAAGTTATAACTACCGTTTTCTGCTGCACACTAATACCACTTTCTATGTTTTGACTTATGCTTAATTGATACAAAACTGGTTATCGAGTAAAAGTAATTTTTGTAATGTAAATAAAATATTATATGCTGTACATACACACAAAATTGTTTTATAGAAAACGAATTCATTATAAAATCCTCATTCAAATATAACATACAGTTGGTGTAATTATATAACACCAATATTGAGTAGCATACTTTCTTTAATAATAAATGCTAAAAATCATAAATTTTTATGAAACGATTAAAAGAAAGAAACGACAGTAGGGATTACGTAACGCTTAATTAAAAAGTAAAATATAACGGTGTCGCAGATCACTTGGTATTTAAAAAAGATGATGACAAAGACGCTTCAGTATCGTTTAGCGATCCAAGATGGAGGGTCAGTCTAAGCACCCCTTTTCGGCGATAGTAGCGGGGCCATCTGGTTGTGGTAAATCGTATTTCATTGTAGATTTTCTAAAAAATATGGAAACTGCCTGCGATACAGCTTTTGAAAAAATTATCTGGTTTTACAGCGAGTGGCAGCCTTTGTTCAAAGATCTCTCTGTGGAATTTCAAAAGGGTTTACCTGATATGGAGCAGTTTGACGGAAAAATACCGGTCTAATAATAATTGATGATCTAATGCGCGAAACTAACGGTTCAGGAGTTGATATTTTTACAAAGGGCTGTCATCATAGAAACCTAAGTGTGTTTTTCTTAACTCAAAACATATTTCATCAAGGACGCGTACAGCAGGATATTTCTCTCAATGTACACTACATAATCTTATTTAAAAACCCACGTGACAGAGCTCAGATACAGCATTTAGCAAGGTTTCACCAGATAACCCGAAATTTTTAGAGGCAGTTCAAACCCTCACGGATATTTATTATTCAATTTAAAACAGAATACAACCGATGTGCTGCGATATAGAACAAATATATTCGGGCCTCAAGGTATTTGCCAGGTATATATAGCGAAAAAAGGGTTTAAGCCTCACAGTCATAAAGATTACATCATATATGATGGTTGACGCTTTAAGCGAAACCCCCGATATCCTGCGTGCACTAGCCAGATTAAGAAAAAGTCAACGTGACGCTTTATTGAAATGTCTGGATAGTAGGCAGGTGGAACGTATTTGCGAGTGTGCACATAACATTTGAAAAGGTCGTGTACCTCTGTCTGCTGATCAGAAGCAGCGACTCTCTCAGCATAAGCAGACTTTAAGACGCTTGGCATGGAAAGGTGAATCTATAAAAAAGAAGAAACAGTTTCTTGTACCGGAAGGCGGTGCATTTCTACCACTCTTATTAGGACCATTACTCGGTGGAATTCTGGGTAATCTATTTCAATAACCATGGACAACAACAACATGAAGAAGATGATTATTCTACCGCTGGACTTTATACAGCGATTACAGGCACCAGATGTCACACAAAACGACATTTTAACGCAGCTAGGTAACGATATGGATAAAGTTTTAAAAACCAAAAAGACTGATCATGACAAATGGCAGGAATACAATCAAGTTCTTCAAAGATATCTGCACTTTTCCAATCAATTACGTCAACCCGCTAGCATAATAATCAGGGGTGATGCTGATGATGATATTAGAGAATCACCGCAACGCAAAGGTTTGGCGGACGACGAAATAGTATCAACATTTCTACCTTCATATAAGATAAAAGGCGAGGCTTTCCTGCGTATACTGAATACGAGCAGTGATGTATTTTGGGAAAAAAGGGGTACTGTCACAATAAAAGGAGAGATCATACCACATTCCAACATTATCGATCTGGTTCACGAGACGTTAAGAAAGCTAAAAACTAGAAACCCACACGGTTGGCGCCGGTTGGCGACGTACATTAAAGAGATAAATATACCACGAGAGTTTATCCGAAATGCGCAAAGACGTTATGTTACCGTATCACCCTACGATCAACGGGCCCTCATAGGCGAGAATTACGATGCTGACAGTGAATCGCGGGAAACACCGAGAAGAATCTCTCAAGAAAGAGGAATTTCACTAGATTGGGATTCGTGGCGAACATAATATGGATGCTGTATACTATGACCCCTCTCATCCGGCGAGGTTTGCGGGTATAACACCTTTAGCTAATGTTGTAATAGATAAGAAATATAGTGAAGTGAAAAATTGGCTGCAAGCGCAAGAAGCTTATATGATGCATAAACCTATCAGAAAAAAGTTTCCACGAAATAAATATATATATATATAACCTTTACGAATTGTGGCAAGCGGATTTTTGTGATATATGAAATTTAAGTAAACACAATAGTGGATACAACTACATACTAACGGTAATTGATGTGTTTAGCAAGAGGGCCTGGGCGAGAGCACTTAAACCGAAGACAGCTGCATCTGTAATTGAAGCATACGTGGATATTTTTAAGGAAAGTGATGACAATACTCCGGAAAATCTACAGACGGATGAAGGCAAAGAGTTTGTGGCGGGCAGTGTACATAATATCAATTTCTATGTAACAAATAACCCTGATGTAAAAGCATCTGTAGTTGAAAGATTTAATAAAACATTGAAAACAAGGATGTGGCGTTATTTCACTTACAAAAATTCCTACAGGTATATCGATGTACTCCAAAAACTGATGACTGCTAACGACAATAGCCCTCATTCAAGTATCAAGATGGCCTCTGCGTCTGTAAACGATGAAAACATTTTAAAAGTGTGGAATAACCTGTACCCGAAAGGTTTAGGCACTGCACGTCATCCTAAATATAAGGTCGGTCTGCATGTCAGAGTCGCCAGAACTAGGCACACCTTTGAAATGGGATATGAAGCCAATCGGAGCGAGGAAGTTTTACAATTAGTGCAGTGACCACCAGTTTACCGGATAATCTATCTTAATAACGATCCTGTTGAAGATACCTTTTACGAAGAAGAATTTGCAAGTTGTTACGGTCGATAAAGACACTCTATTCAAAGTCGAGAAGATTTTAGCAGAGAAGGGTAGCAGACGATATGTACAATATCTGGTCAAGTGGCGTGGATACAGCGACAAATTTAATTGCTCGGTACTAGCATTGTAGTTGAGCAATATATACAGATGGAGCTTTTTCTTACCTTATTGAGTAATAGCTCTAAGACGTATTTTCCCGAAAATATGACTTCAAGTTTTATTACGCAGCTACCAAAACGAATAAGATTAACAGGATCATGGGTTGTGGGCATATCGGAAATTCAGTACCCTTGTTCTTTTGCCGCTGTAAGTGCGACAGACAATTTAATTTATTATAGAGCTGACCCACCCCCAGGAGAAGAGGATGTGTTGGAGACGATATTAAAAAAGGCTGCATCACATTTCCAACACGACAACGAGAAAGCCATTTATACCGAGGACGGCTGGTATGTGTTACGTTTTGCCTCGGGAAATTATGCCGTCATAGAAGAAATTGCCAGTGAGCTAAATAACCATGCGCTAAATAAATTGCTAACAATCGAATACCATACTCTAACTATGCGCGTCACTACGAAGTTGAAAACCCCCCTCTCGCTATTCGGCTTCTCACAACATTTAGCCTTACATCTGGGTTATCGGCCGTACCAAAACATAGCTATGGAACCCCGATAGTATATGGATAGGATTACCAACGCAAATCTTTGTTTATTGCGATATCGTTGAACCGCGAATTGTGGGTGATGTTTTATCTCCGCTTATGCGTATAATAAATATTACTTCTGAAAACTATGATTACGGAGGTCATAAAGATGTGTTTTTTTGCCTGCACACTACATGCACGTGATGACACGGGAATTTGAAAACATCGAGATTAATATAAAAACAGATACGGGTGCAGCAATGCCATTCGAGTTTGGGACGTCGTGTTCGTGTTTGTGGCAAGGTGATATATTTAGAAGTATAATACCGTTATTTAAGTCTGGTGCAAAGACTATCGGGAAATAAGCTCTCAGAACGGGTGTCAATATTCTTGGTGACGTTATAGAGGATCAACCTATTAAGGATTCGTTTCAAGAAATATTCCACGAGGCAGGTAGAAATCTTAAGCGTAAAGCCGACGAGAAAATCGATAAAATGATGGAGGGTTCGGGGTATAAAAGCGTACGCCTGTCCGATAATAACCAGTCTCTACCGAAAGCTGTCGCTAAGAAGAAGAAGACGCCTACTTACGACGATATATTTTCAAGATGATGGCTTTTCTACATACCCAATCGTGTGAATACGTCAAGTCCGAATTGGATTTTTTCGCTTTACCGTCGACGCAGACAGGTATAGAGAGTAGTGAATGGATATTTTACAAACCCTTATCAGCTCTGGGTGTTGATGCTCCAATAGAGTTTGTAGTACCCGGAAATGGAAACGATTACATAGATTTAAGCCAGACCATGTTGTACATCACAGCTAAAGTTCTAAAGCAAGACGATACAGCACTTACTGATGCAGATGTTGTAGCACCAGTAAACAATTTGATGCATTCGCTTTTCTCACAAGTGGAGGTTTACTTAAACCAGAAGATGGTGTGACAACCATACAACACTTACGCCTACCGCTCATATATCGAAACGTTGCTAAATTATTGGAAGGAGGCCAAGAGTTCGCATTTAGGTTGTACCTTATGGCACAATGACACAGCCGGTCAGATGAATACACTGGGAAACGGAAATTATGGTTTCACGAAACGTCAAGTACTTGCAGCGACCAGCAAACAAATAGAGATGATTGGTCACGTGCACTCGGATTTGTTTAACCAAGAAAAGTTTCTCATAAGCGGTGTTAAGTTAAAGACCAAGTTTGTACGATCAAGAATACTTTTAGTCTAATGGCTGCACGCGCTTCAACTTACAACACGCGAATTATGGACGCTACCTTGCTGGTGAGACGTATGCGAATCAATCCGACTATTCTAATTGCACACAGGCTAAAGCTTTAGAAACAACTGCAGTAAAATACCCTGTTACAAGCACCGACGTAAAAGTGTTAACTATACCTGCGGGCATACAGCGAAAATCATTGGATAATGTTTCCTGGGTCAGTTACCTAAACGGTGTATCGTAGGTTTTGTTGCAAATAAAGCCTTTAACGGTGATTATACTTCAAATATTTTTAGTTTATATGTAAGGGCGTATCACACCTTATTCTCTGGCACTGGTATTCATTTTTTGAATGAGGGTAACGATATATCGAGAAGCGATTACCCCAACGGATACTGTTTAATGGCCTTTGACCTAACAGCTGACTTGTCTGCAAACGTTAGCACGCACTGGAATTTAGTTAGCCACGGCTCGCTTCGGCTGGATGTCGGATCTGGTGAAGAGCTCGCTGAAACCGTTAACTGTGGTGTATGCAGAATTCGATAACGTGATCGAGATCGATAAACATCGGAATGTGGAGGTGGATTTTATCTGTTAAAAAGGAGTAACTCTAGATCTCAAGCTTCAGTATCCAGAAGCAAGTGAAAGAAGATGGACGCATACTTTTACGTACAAGGGTTTAGCGGTGTTAACAACGAATTCATACCGAAATAAATTGCCGTGGTTACAGATCATGGTCGTTTATCGCTCATACTGATAAAACCACCTCGAGGTTACTTTATATCAAGATCCATGTCACAACAGATAAAGTTTTTGGAGGATAATTATCACGGACTAAAATGGTGGTCAGGTCATGTACATTACAACAATTTCCGTGAGGAGTTGATGAAAGTGTTGCGCCCGTTTAACAAAATTCACGTTAAGGGCAGTGAAAAACAGCAATTTTTAAGGTTTCTTAGCAAACCGATAATAAACCTTGATGAGACTGGTTGTTCGTCACTTAAAAAATTGAAAAAGGAAGCAAAAGCATATAGTTGTTTAAACCATAACATCCTTGAGCCTATGTGTGTACTGGAAAACGCCTTACTATTGAAAGACTGGGTGCATACCAATTCCAAAGATGTATGCGGTGCAAGTGTTGAGATGCTTGAAATCGATCCCTATCCACAAGAAGAATGTGTTTCGGCTTGTATGTGCTTCTAATCAACTACCGAGGTACGCACCTAGACCGTGTGCAATTATCGCAAACGCCAATCCTGCAAACAAACCAGGTCAGCATTGGACCGCTATCTACATTGACGAGAATGGTAACGGAGAATATTTTGATTCCTTTGGACGAGCACCGCAAGGATATCATTTGCGCTTCCTAGAGAAAAATTCTAGATGGTTCCATTATAACAAAACGACTCTGCAAGGTTACCATTCGAATGTGTGTGGACTTTATACGCTAATGTTTCTATATTTTAGAGTGCATAATTTACCTATGTTTGATTTTGTAAATAAGTTTTTCACTGTATCTTTAATCTTAAATGACGAGATAATCAAATTATTGTACAATTTTTCCCGATTCAACGGTTTATATATGTTTCAGACCAGGATACATGGATAATTACTACTTTAGTTAGTTTTCAGTTTCAGGTTGAGGCGAAACTAAAAAGGAATGGTTTATTTGTTAACTAATCGACCATTTATTATTTACGGCAGCGTGGAATTGGTGTCAGACATGGTGATCTCATTAGCTAACTGTTTGGTCTTCCTTTCCTATCCATTTATTAGGAAACCGTCCACCCAGGTAGCGTCTGACGAATTCCTAAGACGCTGGAGCACCGTCTAATTGAAGCCATGTTCTAGCAAGAAACGTTTAGGGTTCGTTTTCCAGAAGATTTCAAAAATCTTTTTTTATAAACCTTAAAGATTTGCTTCCGTTTAAATAACCATAAAGTAAGACGGGCCAGTAGTATGCAATACCGTTGTTTTTCTCCGGGTATTGTCTCGCGTCTGCTGCTGTTGTCTCTGTTGTCCTATTTGCCATCTTCACGTTCTTTTCAACTACTTAGCTTGGCTCCGTGTTACTTGAATCGAACAGATGTGCTGCACTATAGGTCATGTAGATGTCTTCATCTCCGCAGAGGTTTTGTGTTCCTTGCGTCGAACGTTGATCATGTGTATACCTTGTCACATGTTTCACATGGGATTGTGCTCCTCCAAGTTAATTTTGGTTTTTGGTGTTGGAAGCACCGAAGATATATTTTTCTGTCCGTATTGAACATTGCCTGGAAGCTGTGTTTGCTGAGGATTTTCGTACTCTTGTCTATTGTTCTCTTTAAATACGCAAGTGTGACCTTAGCTGCTGGTAGCTTATCCTCCTCTGTTGGTCTCGGTCTTCCAAGTCTTGAGGCATTTCGGATATTCTTCTTGTAAATCCATTTTGCAGTAGTTCCGTTGTTAGTGTCGCCACCTCCCTCTTTTTGTGAGTTCACGAGTTGACAGAAACACAGCCGAACGCGTACGATAAGACCCTTCTCAAGTATTGAGGAAAGCACGACCACCAACAAAAAATTTATGAAAAAGCAAACTGCACGCACTGCGGTACTTAAACCACGATGATAATGGACAAGGCAGACTGCTATATAAAGATCCGAGAGTTACTACAAGACCCAGCATACCATCCGATAGTGATGGATCTCACACCTACCTGGAGAACACTATCATGGCAAAAATCAAAGACAGCAAGGTCAGCAAAGAAAAACACCATTGAGACGAATCGTTATTTTAATTGAGTCACCACTGCGTCAAGAACTCCATCCATCTCACCGAGATACTGAAGGGGGAGACAGAAAACCAGAACCACCTACTAGTAGAGTTTGACGTAGTGTCACTATTTACAAACATCTTGATCGACGAGTCGCTGGAGAGAATCAAGGAGAAGCACCGAATACTGAAAGACATCATGGCACTAGAAAACATTATCTGAGGAACCCGTACTTCATCTAGAGCGACAACGGTACAAACAGGTCGACGGGGCACCAATAGGATCACCTCTATTACCATTGACAACGAATTTATTCATGCTCCACTTGGAAACGGAAATTCTAGATACCGCCAGTCTCAAACGGAAGTTAAGGTGAATTAATTTGTTCTTTCTATTGCATCAAAGACAAATTAGATGTTTTGGAAACATTCGAAATGTATAAACATAAACAGAAGGTACCTTTAATGAATCAACAGATTGATCTTATAGACTCACCTATAACAGATGTTTTAAATATAGAATTATAGTTTACATCTAATTCACTGTTTCGCCTTACTGACTTGTTACCATAACTACTTTGATATTTTACTCTCAATTTTCTCTTGATAACGATACATGTTGTGTTGAAACGGGTAGAGGAGTAAACAATTGTGTAAAAGAAATTGTGAAATTATATTGTGTTTAAAACAATAGTGCTATCGATTTAATTAATTTTATTTATTATTTACCGTCAAGCTTTTTTTTACAATTTTGAACTGATTAATTTTATTTTTATATACGATCACAGGTTCATTTGTGAATTGGGAATTATTTAGTATTTGTTTGATTTCTTAATTCTTTATTTTTTGCTAGATAACTTGTTTATTTTAGTTTCGCTTCGATTTTTGATTGTTTTGTTCACTAAATTGGTACCCCATTATTACTTATAAATCTACTTAATGCCATAACTCTTTATTTTGAGGGTGCTTAGCAGATTTTAAGGAGATAAATAACAAACCATATGCATAAACGTCTCTAACCAGTTGGATCTTGATTCAACCAAATGATTCAATTCTTATCACAGTTTTATTACTTCTTTGGAAAAATGTCTAAGTTTACTTTTTATACTGTAGGTGAAACCTACAAAAATTTTCCAATAAAAATTAATCCGTATAACACATACATCTGTTTTTTGTAAATTTTTCGAAAAAACAATTTATTTTTATTCCATAGCTTTTCCGCCAAGTAATCATTGAAAACAGTGTCTTTATGACAAAAATTAGTTATACAAAATTACCCAAACCACTAATTAGGTAAAATTTGCAATAAATGTTCATACAGGTTACCGTCATTTTCTAAACATAAATAAGCCCTTCTTACTGTGGAATCTAAAACGTAAGATAGGATATCTGGAGTAATGTTAAATGCAGCTATAAACGGTCCTAATAATTGTTCTTCATTTTCAAAAGTTTGAGAATACAGTTGATTCTTTATGTAACCTAAGAGAAAAAGGTCTTTAGGTGCTAAGATCTTACTGGAGAGGATCCACCTTTCCGGAAATTGATTAGACAAGTAATAAAGAACCATTACTGCATTATCGGCTGGAGCACCAACTTGTTGGAATCAGCAGTTCTGAATAACTGCAGCGGTAAATTATCTAACTACTATAACACTTTAGTTTCTAGTAAATTTAAATAGTGTTCCATTGTAAATAAATGGTCCTATTAGTCTCCTACCAAAAATTTCTACCCACATGTTAAAAACGAAACGATGTTGGCATTTAGAAAATCTGTTTAAATGTATATGTTATTCTGTTCAATAGTGCGTATTGCTTCTATCGAAAATATTAATATTATTATAATATAATTATTGGTTATCATACTCTCATCTGACCAGAATCTTTGATGGAAAATGCACATGGTCTTGACAAATGTTTCTATACCATTCACAAAAATTTCTACCTCTTGCATCCTCGCCTGGACCAAGTCCCTGACAAACTCTGAATTTGTAAGAGTTCCTTTTTACATCCCATCCACATATATGTAAGTATAGAAGTTATGCAATCGACTTTTTTCTATCGCTAAATCGACTTATTACATAATTTTACAACGTTTGACAAAGTTTCGTGTGTATCTGGGTGCGTGCGTGAGTAGATATACTATACCGATCCTAACCCACTTTTCTGCTATACTTTTTCTACAAGTGTTTTTGGTCAAGGTCAAATCACGTACACATTCGCTGCATCCAGGTACATGGTTTTTCAAGGTCAAGGTCATCACGTTGCATATGTCAAAGAGCAAGGTTTTTCAAGTTAACGTTCCCTGCGTCAAACCATTTTCGAGGTCAAGGTCATCGTACACATTGTCTGCATCAAAGTATTAGGACATCTAAATTTTCCCTGCATCAAAATTATTAAATCAGAAGGTCAAGGTCATCGTACAGATTGCCTACGTCCAATTACATGGTTTTCAAGGTCAGTGTACACATTAGCTATATCAAAGTATATTCTTCAAGGTTATTAAAGCTCTTATACACATTCACCGCCTCCAAGTGAAAGAATTTTCAAGGTCGCTTGCGTTACCAACATAGCTAGACGGATCCTTAGACCACTCTTCCACTATACTTTTTCTATGAGTGTTTTGCTCAAGGCCATCATACACATTGCCTACGTATATTCCTCAAGGTCACCAAGAAATTCCTGGCTGAGTTAAGGTGTTAGAAATCAATCCCCAAGGTCGGGACTATCGTATTACATATTGTTGTCTATGCTATTCTAACTTTCTGGTCACCAAGCAATTCTTGGCTAAGTCAAGACGTTAGAAATCAATCCCCAAGGTCGGGACTATCGTATTACATATTGTTGTCTATGCTAGTAGACCTTTTCAAGGTCATCGGTTTCAAGGTCACGCCCCCTCTGTTCAATCAAGTGGTTCAGGTCTAACATAAACACCTGGCTTTGCGCATGACATTTCACACCTTTGTTTGCAAGGTCAAGGGTGATTCAAAGTTCTTGTAATGGCTAAATTGTAATAAAAATATTACGCTTACAGTATGTGGATTCATAATACTACTGTCATAAACTCCAGGATGAGGTAGTTTTCCTAAGAACCGGATCCGGTTACCAAAGACGGATAGCCGTTTCCCAAGATAGGGGAACCGTTACCCAAAACAGTGATCTGTTACCCAACACAGGTAACCGTATCCCGACCATTTCTGGGTCACACCTCGTCGTTCTATTTCCTTATGGGAGATTAGTTGTTTTAACGAGACCATGCATTGGTTTTACCTTAAGAATGAAGGGGGGGAGGACAAACTTTTAATCCCGCCAATGTACTAAATTCATACGAGATGTTTTTCAAATAAAAAAAAGGTACACATCCTGAAAATCCTTACATAAAATGTCCTAAAGCTAATTCATATCAAACCATATTTCCTAGTTTATTGTTTTGACAGCTTAAAGTACATAATATGTATTACCTTCCGATCTGGAGAAAGAAGGTTGATATCGGATAAAATCCTAGGATGGTAGTATTCTATACTAATATAAACCTAATGACTAGGCGTTTGTCAAAAAGTTCCCACGCCCAAACGCCAAAAAATCTCAGAGCCAATAAAGAATCGTTTAACCTTGATGGAGACTATCGAAAACCAGTACTACGAAAGCTTTTTGAAGTTATTCTACTGTCTAGATCTCTGTAACTTAATGGAGCACCATATTAGCAACACTTAAAGTCTTTATTTTTAATTATGCACTACCGTTCCTTAAACCTAATACATATTACACTTGCTTATTGCACAATCTGTCCAGTTCTGTCAAATGATTCTAGTTAAAGTATGTTTACGTATGGTTGGGGGCTCGAAAACGAACCAGAACCAGCTTTTTCAAAAACCACCCCTAGACAATAACCCCGTCGACTTATTTCAGTATCTATCACTATTGGAAAAGCTACCCTTTACCCCTTACAGTAGGTGGTTTAATGGGATTGTCCAGCTTTTTCCATAATATAGAAACTACCCCCAAACCACCCCTAGGCGATACACCCCGTCGACTTATTCTAGGATCTATCACTATTGGAAAAGCTACCCTTTACCCCTTAAAGTAGGTCCTATAGTAGGTGGTTTAAGTGGATTATCCAGTTTTTCTATAATACAATAACTACCCCTTATCAGTACCTTGACCTATAAAAAATATCCACTAAAGTAGGCGATTTAAGCGGATTATCCATCTTTTTCTGTAATATAAGAACTACCCCCCATCAGTACCGTGACCTACAAAAAAAAAACCCACTAAGTAGGTGATTTGGGCGGATTATCCAACTTTTTCAATAATATCAAAATTATTCCCATCTGTACCTACTTTCAGACTTCTAAGAATTGTATTAGGATACAATCTTCATATTTCCGCGAACTGATTCTATGTTTTAGATTTCTCATAATATGACGCCCTTCGGAGCAATAAACTCTAACCCCACACGAGCTGATTCTACATTTAGATTTCTAAGATAGAGTTTGAAAATGGATTTCTAAGATATGAATTTAACCTTACACAGCCTATTCAATTTAGCCTCAGCTACGATGAATGAGTTATTTGACTTGTTTTCTGGGGGAAACGGTTACCTGTGCTGGGTAACGGCGCCCCTATTTTGGGAAACGGTTATCTGTCTTTGGAAACCGGATCCAGTTCTCGGGGAAACTCATCCTGGCGGTTAGGACAGTAGTATGAGCTCACGTAAGCATAACCTTTTTATTATTACAAAAAATTAATACAAAAACCTTGATATTAGCGTAGACACCAACCCCATCATTCTTCTTGTTTCCACGAACTGATTATATTGTTATTTTCCATTTCCAAGCAGGATGGGGTATTTATACCTAGATCGTGATCACAAATAATATTTCTTTATTTTTAGTAAATTCTGTACATTAGATAAGCATGATGATAGTACAATATTTCTATACAGTATTATGTGAATTAATATTATACTTAGCAATTATAACATCTTGAATGTACTTTAAGTAAACCACGCAATTCGATGCATAAGTTTCCCTTTGACGCGAACACCCTGTATATTATGTCAATTAGACTCATTTTTCCTATTACGATGATAAATATGAAATAATTTTAGTTAAATCATGTTTACATATGGTTGGGGACACTGCTATTACAAATGTTATGTTTTTTGTTTTTCCGACTGCACCCAGACTACTCATGAACACATCCTTTGTATTTAGCAGCGTTTTAAATTCTTCAATTCGATTTTCTTCTTTGAAATACGCGTAAAAGCACTGAGGTAATGCACATTTAAAGTCCACCGTTTCTAACACTATATGTTCACGATACTTCGTATTAATTACTGCACATTAATAACTTTACCTTTTTTCGATATCTCCCTGCTAATTCCATGTTTAACAACTTACTAACCGACTGATCTCAACACACTGCGGCTTATATGTCCTTGCCCTTGAAGCGTCGGCTGAATTGCTTGAACAATGGATTGCCTTTGTTCTTGAAAATTGATTTCTCAGAATTGAGCCTGAAATGGTGGGGGAAGCTGAAAATTGACCTAGATAACAATCTATTTTTAGGAATTATGACCCTAACGCGGCCAGAACAATGGATCGCCTTTGTTGAAATGGTGGGGAAACGGTCACCTGTGTTATGTAACACATCCTTGTTTTGGAAAACGGTTCCCCTGTTTTGGGATGCGGTTAGCTGTCTTTGGTAACCGGATCCGGTTCGTAGGAAAACTACCTCATCTTGGGAGTTTACGACAGTAGTAGTATGAATCCACATACTGTAAGCATAATCTTTTTATTACAGTTTAGGCAATACAAAAACCTTGTATCACCTTTGACCTTGCAAATAGAGGTGTGAAATGTCTTTCGCAAAGCCAGGAGCTTATTTTCGACCCAAACCACTTGACTAAACAGAGGTCAATGAACTATGCTGCGGGGCGTGACCTTGAAACCGATGACTTTGAAACGGTACTGCTAACATAGACAACAATCAGTAATACGATACCGGACCTTGAGAATTGATTTCTAACGTCTTGACTCAGCCATGAATTGCTTCATGACCCTGAAAGGTAGAATCCCCACACCTCGAAGAGTCTACTTAATACCTCTGGGCTTGAGAATTGATTTATAAGAAATAACACCTTAGTTCCGCCAGGAATTGCTTGGTGACCTTGAGGAATATACGCAGGCAATGCGTATGATGGCCTTGACCTTGAAAGTTGTTTGACGCAGGCAACGTGGACTTGAAAAACCGTGTACTTTGACATAAGCAAAGTGATGACCTTTAACTTCGATTCATGGAACGTGATGACCTTGACTGTGAACACAAACAGTATAACTCCCCAGATCTTGAAGGGCATCATCCTATATACCCCCAATTGAATCCTGATGCAGGGAACTTGTGACCTTGACAAACGAGAAGGTTGATGTCTATACGTAACCTTGAAATCCTAAGAATAAACTTTGACCCTGAAGCGGAGTTTGTGTACGTCAAGAACTTTAACCTTGGCAATGAGAGTGACCTTGAAGCGGGGACCTTGAAGTCTTGACAGTGTTACCAATCTTCAAAATTTTCTGTCACGTAAACTTGAAGCGGTGACCTTGAAACAGGCAATGTTACCAACCTTGAAATCTGGTGAAATTTCTGCGTCCGTGCGAGCGAGCGGGCGAGCAAGCATACGTGCATGTGTGTGTGTGTGTGTGTGTGTGTGTGTGTGTGTGTGTGTGTGTGTGTGTATGTCCAGGGCTGAAGAGGAGAAGTACTCCTGGACAGTCTACGAACAAGAATCTAAATAAGCTAAAATAAGTACTAACCATAAGCGTACTAAAACAAAAAAAAATGTGTGGATGTGTGTTAGTATCCACGATAACTTCATAATCCTAATACGTGCGTACTTCAAATATTGTACTTAAGTTTCTTTTCATTTCCCCTGTCCCCGGTTAGATTTTGGAAGAAATTCAGCAGCGTCGAGGGGTTTACTAGGGGTAGTTTTGGGTTTTTATCAAATATCTCTTAAACGACTGCATATCTCAAAGATATAAAAATACGTAGATAAAGATCTTAAACATATCGATTAATTATGTTTTATGCAAATTTTTGATGTGAAGCGTAATTTGTCTCATAAGGTAGAATTTAAGTGTTTGTTCAAATTGTTTCAATATGTGAATAGCGATTAATTTTATAATAAAATATGAAGATATATTTCTTAAAGATAATTTAATTTCACATAACGTTTCTACATAAAGTACTTTAGTACGAAGCCAAAACGATTAAACTGTATTATCGATACTTTGATGGAGACGGGTAGCTTTGGAATTTTAGTTACTATCTATCAACCACTATGGATCACAAAGTTTTAAATGTTCATCTGGCATAGAGTATTGCTTTTGTTTTTATGATGTTGCCTATTTTCATTATGAACGTATTAAAAAGGAGGCTGCATAATTATCCTAAACAATTATGGTTATTAAAGATATTTCATTTTTTCTATTTTCACTCTGTTGGTTGGAAAATCGTGTGTTGTTCGACACCAGATATTCGTTCTTTAAAATAAACTGAGCAGTTGATTTTGGTACAGTAATATTGTGTTCAACGTCTCTCACAAAAGTTTCAGGGTTTTCTATAACAACTTGCAAAACACTATTTTCAGTTTCAATATCGGAACGTTTTTTACGACTTACTGTAGGTTCCTTGAACGAACCGCACACCTTCAAATTGGTAATCTTCTAAAAATAGGTGTTTATTAGAATATAGTTTTCAGCAGTAATACAGTTTTGACGGCACAAAATGCAGCATTGCTACATATCAAACTTTTCCTTGTTCGAGTAGACGTCTTCGTCCATAGTTAATAAAAAAAATACTAAATAAGAAATAAGATAAATACTGACCAAACAATTGGTAAAAATGTACACTCTTAACAATCGCACTTGTTTAAAGCTACTACACGTCAAAACTGTATTGTACGCGTTGTTTTCAGCTACTTGGTCATGTCCCAAATGTTTTGGACTCAACTGTAAAATGGGGATTATAAATGTTTGGAAAATTATGTTAACCTGTTTGAACATTTATTATAAATTTTATGTAATTCTATTTTCAAAGATTATTTAGAACTAAAGATACTGTTTTCAATAGCTACTTGGTGAATAAAATATGGATGCTAATAAAATGGCTTTTCTTGTAAAAGTTGCAGATACGATATGCATATACTACATGGGTAAATTTTTTTTCACTTATTTAAAAAAAGCAAAGTTGATGATGGTTGTTTAGAAACGAAACCTCGCGTAATATTTTAGTTAATGTCGTCTAATAGACCATAGAAAGTGGCAGACGAAAAGTGCTTTCCATTTTTTCATATCCCCTATGAGAGATTAAAAATTTTCAAAATTCAGTTTTTTTCAAACATCTCTAAAACTATTGTATTTGGAATATGTAAACGCCATAAAAATAACCTCAATATTGGCTAACGTTGTTTCATTTAACCGATCTTCTACCCCTTACCGTTGCACATAACCCCATGTTGTTCCTACCTTGGGCACGAGATACAAGGTGTCCGGAAAAATGTGGGAAATCTCTCGGATTCAGACAGAAGACGAAAAAATAACATGACAAGTTTCTATAAATTTTGTTCCTACAGACCCTCCCTACGGAGATGTAAGCCCCTAAATGACGCCGCTGGAAACAAGTTTTTGTTGAATAACTTTTAAAGTGCTAGACATAATTTAATAAAAATTCAGTGTGATGCCACTAGTAAGGGCCTCTTAAAATAGTATTTAGCTTGTTTAGTTTACCAGGGATGGACTAAGCTGTACACCTTAACGCCTAAAGTTTTAACACCCTGTATGATAAAGATCTAAAAAAAATATTTTTGGGTAGCTTGAACCTTTACCTAAAGAAAAGGTGTACTTGTTTAATATCGATAAAATGAAATATTTTCGATAAAAAAAATAATAAACGAATTAATAAATTATTTAAAAAAATTAAGCCAGTATTTTTTCGAATATTTACGAGAAAACACTTAATAATAAATTAGGAAAACCAAATTATTTAAAAAATGTTGCGAACTTAAGTGAGTTTATTGACCCACGAGGTATAGTTTCATTTCTTGTTCATTTTATTTATCTTCACTCAAAAAAACATATGTCAAACATTCCTATGATACGAAATAAATAAATAACCTGCATTTTAGAACTTGACATTTGTCACATCTCTGATACATTGACCGACATTAATTTACCTTAAATTTACAGATTTTTAGATTTCGTGGTGATTTGAATTGTTAACTTATTCGAAATATAGAATTCACTTTTATTGAATATGCCTCTTGCAATTCTTTGGAACCAAGAAGATTATATCATGAGAGATTTCCTAATAGTACTATTCCAAATCAGAAGACATTTCAACGAGTCTAAGAGAAAATGGTGAGTGATTTCGGTTACTATGGTAATAATATTGACTTTCTTTATAACTTTAGGAATGTTTAAGAAAAAAGGTACTGATGCTGGTCTGACAAGAACAGTGCGTACAGTGGAATTAGAGGAAAATATTTTGAATGCTGTAGATGGCACTCCTTCAGCGAGAACTCGCAAAATTTAATAAGCCGAAAATAATAATTCATGAAGTTCTTCAAGAACAGCTGTTATACCCATATCATTTGCAAAAAGCGCATTAATTGAGTCCTGAAGATTTTCCTCGTAGAATTCAGTTCACAAACTGGCTATTGGATCAGCAACGAAATAATGAAAACTTCATTAGCACTATTCTTTTTACAGATGAAGCAGCTTTTACCAAAAATTGTATCATGAATTTACACAACTCCCACGCATGGGCTGATGAAAATCCTCATGCAACTATTGTTTCCCATCATCAACATCAATTTCAATCAATTAATATCTGGACCGAAGTCGTTGGCAATTTTTTGATTGGACGATTTGTATTGCCGGCGCTTTTCAAAGTTTAATAGAGCATTTACCTCTTGAAACCCGCCGAAACATGTACTTTATGCACGATCGGGCACCACCTCATTTTAGCGTTGCTGTGCGGGAACACTTAATAACGTCTATCCAAATCGTTGGATAGGTAGAGGTGGCCCTATCGCCTGGCCTCCTAGAACTCCCGACCTGACGCCTTTGGATTTTTACCTGTCGGTACACCTCAAAACCTTAGTGTATTTCAGTCCGGTTGATACTAGGTAGGAGCTTCTACGGAGAATCACGTTTCATTGTGATGTGCTAAGGAACAATGTGGGGTTATTGTGGCAGGTACAGCAGTCCTCAATTCGTCGTGCTTGCGAGTGTATCAGACTTCACCGAGCCCATGTTGAACCCACATATGAAGTTTTGAATTAAATGAAAATGAAAATGAATGTTGATATTAAACAAGTATACCTTTTTTTAGTTTGCAACATTTTTTAAATAATTAATATGTTTAATTTGGTTTTCCTAATTTATTATTAAAAGAGTATTTTCTCGTAAAAATTCGAAAAAACACTGGCTTAATTTTTTAATAATTTATTGATTATGAAAAATTAATTCGTTTATTATTTTTTTTATCGAAAATATTTTATTTTATCGATATTAAACAAGTATACCTTTTCTTTAGGTAAAGGTTCAAGCTACCCAAAAATATTTGTTTAGATCTTTATCATACAGGGCGTTAAAAATTTAGGCGTTAAGATATACAACTTAATCCATCCCTGGTAAACTAAACAAGCTAAATATGTTTCGAGGATACTATTTTAAGAGGCCATTACTAGTGGCCATCATACTGAATTATATATATATATATATATATATATATATATATATATATATAGGAACTTTGTCATGTTATTTTTTCATCTTCTATCTAAATCCGAGAGATTTCCCACATTTTTCCGGACACCCTGTATAGCTCAACAGTTTATTAGCTTTTACAGTAAATTATAGAAATTATGGTAAACATTCAAACATCGGTTAGATCGCATAAGACTTTGGCGGTATTTGAAAAAAATAATACAATGATGCATGACTGACTTACATAAATGGACAATATCGATTAGTTTGCGCAGACAGCGGATACTAGAGCAGGCTAACAAGAACATTTGTTTAAGGGCATCGAAACAACAAAAAAATTATAGAAGTGTATCCTTGTGATTACATAATACGTGTTGATGTTATATGAACTAAAGATGTACGGTAGACCTACGATTTAACATTGTCTCAATCGCTTCCGAGAAGAAAACATTTTTTAACTAATGAATGGCATACAATGGAGTGTGCAGGTTATGGCGCGCCACCATAACAATAGACACGTGCCTTTTAGAAGTAAATAATATGAAAAATAGACATTAAATGTATAACGATGACGAATTAATCATAATCCATAAAAAATTTCAAACACTTACTACTAATGTAAATAATTAATTCTGTAACTTGCCAAAGGCAAGAAACTAACAATGTGAATTACAAACGGTCTCAGTTAATCGTGTTGAACAAAAAAAATACACATAAATATAAATTGTTCTGGTGTGTAAAAACCATAGCAATAAATTTGTTGCAACTACCTTTCACAGGCACCTGCAAACTAGTTAGAATTAGCGAAGCTACAAATAGATAAAAACCTTTCAAGTGCACTTTTTAGCAAATCCTGTAACAATTTTATAATTACACTTTTACTTTTACTATTCATAAATGTTCTCTATCTTGATAGTTGATAAATCCACAAGATAAATAGTATAAAAGTATACAAAATATGTAGAAATATGCAAATACTACTTTTAGTAGTATTTTAGTAAGTTTTATTAATAAGTAAAACTTATATTGCACTGATTTAAAAAACCTACTCCTTTTATAACAAAGAATCACTGCTTTTAAAACGTTGAAGGCAAACTGTACACATGGCTTAGTAGATTAAAACATTTATTAATCCCTTTATTTACATAAATTTACCATAAATGATATATTCAAACATGTTCACCAAATTAAAGTTAATTAAATTTCATCTTCAATTAAATTATGTCAGGAATTAACTAATTTACTTTAGTAAAACTTATTATTGATCAAGAGAAACATTATATTTGCTTTAACAAGATTCAGTTCCATTTAAGTTTGTTCCAGAATTTAGTAAATACTCTGTGTCGCAAACACAACAACCTTTGAAGTATGTGTAGAACTGAATAAAAACAGTTCCCTTATGAATTTTGATACACAAATCATGTGACATGAGTAATAGATCAGAATACCTAAACGTTCTTCTAATTGCATGCAACAAGAACGTATTTTAACGAATGTCAATGCTCTAAAATATTACCTACAACTTTTTATTAAATTGGATCGGTATTATTGAGATGTAAAGTTAATATGAAAATAAGTCGTAGATCTTCAATGTTGTATGTAATACCTTTATAGAAGTAATCTATGAGCTTCCCATCTTTTGCATATAAATGAAAATTATGTTGCATAACTTTATTATCATGACAGCTAAATTACGTAGCACGAACAAAATTTATCAATATAAAGATCATCTTTTTCAATTACATTTAAATATCCGCTATCCTATATGTAGAATAAAGTTTAAATTTCGAATTCATAATTATTATACAAGAATGTACTTTAATACAATTACGGCGTACGTTCTACTATGAGGTTACATTTTTAGTATCCAAGCTTATCGTAGGTAATATTTAGATCAAATTTCTAGTATGGACCGGAAAGCCTTTTTAAAAATATGGTATGGATTATATCATCAATAAACACGCATAATTAAAGGAAAAGAAAATAAGGTTTATACAAAATTAAAATACTAAATCAGAGCCTAAGCCACATTACACCCTAAGGATGTATCAAAATGTGAACCTATAAGAAATTATTAAAACTAGCGGACGCCACCAAATTTTAATAAATTTGTGATTGTTTTACGAATTTGTGAAAAATTATAAACATAGTAGAAAACAATATTTCTGAATTATCCTTGTTATTAAAGATTGTTGCCATGGATATCAAGCTTTTGTTATGAACGAATAAGTTCAAAAGTGAATATGTAATTAAAAATTATTATTAATTTTATTAAATACATAGATAAGAAGTTTACCTCGAGTAGGATTTGAACCTACGACCTGTACTTTGCTAGATATATTTTATTTCACATTCTATCAGCAATGCACCTTTGAAATTCTCAAAACGTGTGATATGCCTGGAATGGTCTCGACTTTCACGTGTTTTTTTTTCATACATTTAAATTACAATTGGAATAAATCAGAATTGCAAGTAAACAGTCAAAACAAAGAAATGCTTTAATTTGGGTGGTTTGCTGTGACATCACTATCTCTTTCAGTGATTATGATGATGATTTTATAATACATGAAATTTTTTGTTTTGTTGGTTGGCGCGTAAACGAACAAAGCTGATGGTTTTTCGATAATAGAACAGGCGACATACAATTGACCATGCGAGTAGCATGGATTTTCAATGTTAATGCCGCAAACATTCAATAACTGCCCTTGTGATTTATTTACAGTCACTGCGGATGCTAACCTCACGGGAAACAACAACAGTTTAAAGTCAAATGGCATGTCGGTTTGAGTAATTGGGATTAGTGGTATTAAAACGTCTTCTCCTCTATCTGTTCCTCTAAGAATTGCTGCTTCTATGACGTTGTTCATCAGCATTTTCACCGTAAGTCGGATGCCATTACAAGTACGTGGTTGGTTGATCTTTCTCAACAGCGTAATTACCGATCCAACTTTTAATCGAATATTTTAGGCGGCAATCCGGGCATTTCCATCGAGTTTAAATATTTGGTTGGATGGTTGACGACATCATCTTGGTTAGTAACAGTATTCACCGATTTGTACGTCATCAATTCTTGAGCAATTTCACTTTGAAATTTAATTCGTTGACAATATAGTACATTCGCTCAAACAATAATCAGTTTTCTAATTTTGAGCAATGTTTGGGAATTCTTTTATAATGAGTTCAGTCAAACGAAATGTCAACTGAGATTTTGCGGTTATCAATGTCCAGCAACTATTTTGGATAACTTCTCCAGAATGATCGTTCTGAAACTCAACACGCATGTTTACACCTAATTTGAGTATCTTAATGTGTTTCTACGAAATTATGACTTCAAACATTCATCGGGTGGCGTTGACCGTAGAATCATTGGCAGTGTCGAGCGAAAATCACCTGTCAAGAGAATCATCGTACCACCAAACGGGTTTTGATTATTTCGTAGCTATTGCATCGTTCGTCTAATTCCTCCAAAGATTTTGTATCCGCCGTCGTACATTCATCCCAAACTATCGATTTGCATTGCTGCAAAACTTTAGCCATCGCACAATTTTTCGAAAGGTCGAGTGTCGAATGAGAAGTCCAAAGACCTTCCAATAAAGTAACTGCGATTCCACATGAAGCAAGTGCAAATGCAACTTCATTTTGCAAGCCAATCAATGCGATCAATAAACTGTTTCCAGTTCCACCCGTTGCGTTCAAGAAGAAAATTAATTTAAAACTGTCATGAGTGTCGTACGTATGTTTTTGTTGATTAAATACATCGTGTATCGTACGATAGGGGGCTGTCATACCTAGTTCAGATGAAACATTGTTCGATATCATCAAGCTCGTGTCTTCATTTAATATAAATGTATCGTTGTGAATTCTGTCGCTCAGTTGCAAATCTGGATTTGTTGTTCTAGTACGCATTTTATGCAAAATTTCATCTTTGTATTTGGTCCACAAATCTCTCGGATTCGATGGAAAACGTGTTAAGATAATTACCGAAAACAAAGTTCGTATTTGATGAGCATTTGACGAAATCACAGCATCTCTGTGGTCATTCCCGACACAGATCCCGTAACAATCAAATCCTTCATACCTTACCCACTCTCTCCTAGACCTGTTCCCTAACCACCAACGCCGTGTTATCTGAACCATAGAATCCTTATCCCTCAACTTTTTCCAACGGCGTATCAACGTCTGCGTAGCCGGTACGCGGAGGAAGGTCGCCGTAGTCCGCCAACCCCATCCTTAAACGCCTTTGTTCCCAATGGACATCATAACAGGGACCATTAATGCTAGGGGCGTTCGTCGGAAACGCCCCTTAATTAAACACTTCCTACACCAACACAATGTACACGTCCTTTCAATTACAGAAACCAAGCTCTCACAAAAATACACACTACAATTTAACACTTATAATTCTTTCCTCAGCAATAGCGCACACGCAACCGCCCTCCTAATTAAAAACTGTTTCCCTTCAACTCCGATTCAACTACCTGCGCACCTGCAACAACTCGAATGCGTTGCTGCAACGGTGCATTTCCCCACTCCCATATCCTACTACAATCCACCTGGGCACAATACACTTTCCGATGACCTGTTAGTTTATGCCTCCAGCCTCCCAAATGCAGTCATCCTAGGAGACTTCAATGCCCGCCATATTCAATTCGGTGACACCGCAACAAATGGAAACGGCAACAGACTATCATCTGCCTCATGTTGAGGATCGCCAATACACAACCCACGTATTTTGACCACTTAGGAGCCTCAATAATAGATCACATAATAGTTTCCGAATCAATAGCACACCACTTCGATCGTGAGTGCTTTCTAGGCACCACGATCACTTCAGATCATATTCCACTGCTGGTCAAAACTTCATTTTGTCCAGCTCCCCCAATACCCCCTCAAAACACAATCATTAAAGATTTTTCGAATGCAGACTGGAATGTATTCGCCGAACACATCTCCAACAACCTTCCTACACCCGATCTTCAAACTACCCAAGATCTCGAGAGAGCCATTAGCGACCTAACTTCCGTAATTACGGAAGCGGTCGACACCTCAGTCCCGCTTAAAAACATCGACATTTCCAAAAACCGCTCCCACGACACGTAGTGAACTTGATCAAAGAGAAGAGACGAATCTATCGTCAATTCTTGAGATCCAGGGATCCGGCTCTCAAGACGGAATACAATCGCCTTAACGCCTTAATCAGGCGAGAAGCCAATAAACACGCAGAAGACTCCTGGGCTAAAGCCACTTCCCAGTTAGATTATCGAGACGGTAAACGCTTCTGGCAACAGTTTGACAGACTGACCAGAAGAAAAGTTACCCATCTAACCGACCTTCAGGGCAACCTAATCTCCTCCGACCAAGGAAAGGCCGATTTCTTTGGTCACCACCTCCAATCCGTACTCCAATCCCCCAACGATCCCCAATTCGATCCTGTTTTCAAGGAATTCCTCGAGAACCGTCTCGTGGAATTCCGAAACCTTAACCTTCCCGAACCCCCTCTCGACAACGAGAATCCCTTCTATTCCCCAATTACGCCCGACCAGGTCAATGCCTTTTTTAAAAAAGGTAAAAACTCAGCCCCAGGCCGCGACGGCCTCAATAGAAAAAACCTCCGACGCCTACCCGGCCCATGCCTCCAACTACTCTCAAACATATACAATAAGTGCCTAACCCTCTCTTACTTCCCGACGGATTGGAAATCGGCCTCCACCGTCATGATACCAAAACCTCACCTAATTCCTACAGACCCATATCCATTCTGAGTTGCGTCGGAATATGGTTCGAGCAAATTCTAGCCAGGCGGCTCAGGGAACACCTTGAGTATAACGACCTCCTTCCCAACAGCCAATTCGGCTTCCGCCCAAACCGGACGTGTCACGATCCCTTGTTGAAACTGCTTACCAAGACCACCAGAGCATTCAACCATAAGCAATGCAATCTGGCTGTGTTCTTGGATATTAAGCAAGCATTTGACAGGGTCTGGCACGCCGGCCTCCTACAAAAAATCCGAAACCTTAACATTCCCGACCCCTTCTCCAAACTCCTGCTTTCGTACCTGACCAATCGATCGGTCAGGGTAAAAGTAGGGAAAAATCTCTCGGACCCTTTCCAACCCACTGCAGGCGTTCCGCAAGGTTCCTTTACACCATATTTGCTTCAGATATCCCTCAAGTTACCCAACCCGGAGTAGTCGTTGCGCAGTTTGCAGATGACACCGCCTTCTGGTCGGTTAATCGGAACAGCGAAACGGCCTCCAACCGCATATCCAAAACCCTTCGGAACTTTTCCAACTGGGCCAACCGGTGTAGAGTCTCCGTTAACTCCTCCAAAACCCAAGCAATCCTTTTCCACCACCCTAATTATGTCGATGACAAATTCCCAAACCTATCCTTCAGAAATGTCTCCCTCGCCATTAACCAAGAGAGAATCCCTCTTCAAGACCAAATCACATACCTAGGAATCCTATTCACCAGAACACTTAATTGGCTCCCCGATGTTAGGAAAGCACTTAACAGAATTAGAAACCATGCAAACCTACTGGGCGCCCTCCGGGGTCGAATCAGAGGTTGTCACCCCAAAACACTCCAACACACATACAAAACTTACATCCGCCCTGTTATGGATTTCCGAGCACCAATATACACAAACATTAACCCTAACCACCTTTCCTCTATAGCATCCTGTGAACGCCGGATATTTAGACGTATACACGGGCTATCCTTCAGGTACCCAAGCAACCTCACAACACAACACGCAAACATACCACCAATCACAAACAGAAAAACTTTACACACAAAAGGATTTTCGGCGATACCATCCCTACCAAAGAAATTATCACAACTTCCTACACCTACCAACCTCCCAAATTCCCCCGTAAAAAAACAAACTTAAATTTAAACACCCCAATTATTAGACGACATCCTAGAGGAGATAGAAGAGACCCTCGATAACATCCCTTATGCACTCCGCATCCCACCGTCAACTGGATAACGACCACGCAAGGATACCGGCTAACGAATCGTCTACACCCCTCACCACACTCAACCACATGCACACCTAAACCTAAATACTCACAACATTAATAAATCAGACCTTTAACCTTTTTTTTTACACCGAATAATAAACCCTCAAAAAATTATTTTTCTTTTTTTTTACACACCAAAAATAATAAACTCATGATTGTAAACCACACAATTACAAAAAATGTCGCAACACCAACAATAATGGAATGACCAGGGATGAAGAGGAGGAATCCTGAACAATCTACGAATAAGCATATAAGCATAAAATATAAGCATACTAACCAAAAGCATGAGCATACTAACCTAAAAAAAAAAAAAAAAAAATGGTCATTCTATAGTAAATGCAAAAGTTGACTATATGTGCTACACAATTCAACATTAACAGTTCATAGATGTTGGAATGATGTTTCCCCACGAACGTTGACTAAACTGAAATAGAAACACTGGTCGATACTTGGATGGACTGTGTACATGCGACATAATGTATTGATAGAAAATACATTTGGTAACCTAGAACTGAATTTCCTGGTTTCCGTCGTTGAAATTCTTTTGACGATTGATTTCGAGTATAATATTTTGGAATTCCGGAGTGTAGCAGCATTCGGGCGTAATCTCCATTCTGGCACATTTAAAAAAACTGGTCAATTTTGTAGATGGCGGTCGATCAGCTCGTAATCCGTTCTCCGTAGTGAAATATGCTCTTTGACCATTTCCGAGGTGTACGGCCGAGTGAACAACAGTGGATGTCTTTCATGAATGGCAAATGAAAAAATGCGCCAAATTGATTCTTTACTGCTAACATATCGATAATTTGTCATTGAGTGACAGCCATGTCACTTGCTTTGGTCACATACTTGCAGATGTATTTTATGGACTTCACGAAATGGCAAGATTTGATGTTGATGTGCGTATTGAATGTTTTCGAGAGTAATAGTCAATACGGAATAATCCAATTACTGATCTTCGATTCTTCACAGTCGGTCGTCGACGATACAGTGGATAACCGTCATTTCGCGTAATTCTTTCTGCTACTAACGCTCGTGAGTATCTCTTCGAACAGTTTACGTCAACCATACACGGAGAATTGTTATCTAATGTTCTACAGTAGCCATGGATCAGATTCTTAATAACAACTTCATGCAAGTCTGGATCTTCTTTTTCATCTGGAATTTTCGCTGATATCACATCATCGATTTCATTCGGTCTTATCTTCTCAATGAACCAAACGATAATATGTGCGTGTGGCAATCCGAGTTGCTGCCTCTCCATTGAATACATCCAGCAGTGCGTTACTCCAAACACCTGATACCTTACAATTAATCCATCAGTGATTTCAGCTTCTGTTTTAAGACTTTTGCGGTGATGTCATGGCATTCGTTGAGTGATTGGCCAGGGAACATATCGTGTGCAATTTCTATACACTATGGATTGTACGTGAACGTGAGGAACAAATATGTTGTTCTGTTAAGACGAACATACAACCGGGCATATTGAACGTATTCATGCATATGTCGCGCCGACGTACGTTGCAGGGAGAATCGTCATTCAGCCGACATTCTGTGCGTATACGTCAGCATTGGTGACATCTCGATATAAATTTCGGAACGGAGTTTGTTCTGGTTCAATCTGATGAATGTCAATCGCTCAGTTTCAATTCGACCTACATATCAACAGCATATTCGTAAATAGAAGTCGAGATATTATTGTCCTCATTTTCGCGAACCATGAATCGATATGAACTGACTATTTTGTCCGTTTCAGCGCCTGTAATCATATTTATCAACTTGATCGAGAATTCACCATACCAAAATGGGGATATTGCAACGTATTATATGATCGGTGCGTGTCGTAGACGCGTTCCAGCCTAATGTTCCGCCTATGTAGAACGATGTCTTGGGGTTACCTCAACGGCAAGAATAGCGACAGTAGCAATTATCGGCGTATTGAAACATCTTTCTTGTTCTCCCGCAGGAGTCTTGTCGGCTTTGATTATAATTTTGGCATGCGGTCCAACTCGATTTTGAACAATGCAGTCAATTCATTGTGTTGATGAAAGAAAGGCAGTGGCAATAGTAAATCCGCTCGATTATATATTTGACCTTGAATCTTAAAAGTGGGCGCAAAATTGTCCCGGATCACATTTGTTACTCCACATGAAGTCAGTTGGAAGTAACTATCGTAGTGTTGTATTTCTGTCAAGAAATATGTTCCAGAAACCAATGAGCACAATGGCTCTGGTGGCAGGACCAATGGGGTCACTTTGATTGCCACTTACGCAACACAATCCAGGGGCTTCATTTCTGTTTTCAATGCCTTACAATGTAATCACACAACTCTCCAGGATACAATGGTAACGGATTGGTCTGCACTATTATCAGATCTCGCATTGTAACGGAATGGTGCTCTATGTGTATTCAACATAAAACTGGTTTCTCTTTTTACACCATTATTCAAATTCATTGTCACTAGTGGTTTCTACTGACCGACGATACCTCTCTCATTCGATGCATATCAATTTCATTTGCATTTTATCTTTCATCTTGTGTACGTATTGAACGTGTTTGTGCCGATTGATTCCGTTCAGTTTCATTACGTTCTTTGCGTTGCACAGCGGTTCAATTAGATCTAAAATTCATTTGATTGGTAGCATTGTGATGAGCAAAATTTCGTGCACGTCGCAAAATAAAGATGCCACCGCTTTCCCTGGTGACTGTTGTGTCTTCAGATGCTTTGACCGGATTTCGCCCTTTACCCTCCACTCGACTCTCACCCTTTCGACTCCGGCGTATAGAGTTGAATCCATGTTTCATCCATTGTTATGTACCGACGTAAAAAATCCTGTTTATCACGCATAGACAGCTTAAAACAGCCCTGCGAATAGTCAATTCGTTCTTCGTTGTTGTTTTTGTTCGATTGTGTGCAAATGCGGTACCCACTTGGAAGGAAGTTTTTTCACACCCAAATTTTCTTGTTTTCATGGTTGTTTTCTATGGACACCTTTCTCGGTTACAGTTTTTAAGCCAGTGCTGAGCTTTAACGGTATTTTTTCTCATTAAAAACAGTGTTTGATTAACACACGAAACTCGTTTTTATCTATCATTTAAACAAAAACAAATGTAGCGACACCTAACCTTTAATATCTCTACAACTACTGAACCTAAACCAAAAACAAAATCGTTATGGCATTGGCGGCGCCATTTGTGTGTCAGTCGCGAGACTTAATGACCCACGTAATAATTAATGACCGCAAGAACGGCACTGGGTATCTCTTCATTAACTAAAATCCCTACCATGTACAAAGTAATTTGTATTTAGAACTAGAGCAAAAGAGTAGCTTGTGATTTAATCATGTTAAATTATAACTGAAGTAACCGAATGAGTCAATATAATTTCTGTTACGACATCGAAATAGTTTAGAAAGTAGATGTAACTTTTGAAATACACCTCATTAATTATAACCGTTAAATACATTGTTAAATAATCTCTAAAGCACCTATAATCAATTTTATTAGATAAACATCCCATTTTTTCGGTTTAAAATCAAAAAAACCTGTTTTAAAGTTTATTAATAAATACACATTTTTTGCTGTTGTTCTTAATATAGTAATTCGGAAAACTAGCAAGAATGAATAACGAAAGTGATGGTGAACATTCTAACTTTACGGTATCGCCATAAGTAATTGAAAGAGCTGCTACATCAACCATTTTCTGATAAAATCGAAATGAAGGTATATAATTGTCTATGAAAGTTATATGAACTGGCGACCTTCTAACGTTCAATTTCATTTAGAAAATATTCTTCCGATTTACGTTGAACCTAAATTCCATCCACTTCGTATGCTATAATGAAAAACTCAAAAGAATCTCTACTTATACAAAATTATCAAATACTAAATATAAACAGTTTTAACTACGCAAGCTATAATATTACAATTATTTTCATTTATAAACTAAAATTGGTATACTTATATTTTTAATAAAATTACATTTGGCCTTAACTTACTTTTTTTTTAATTTGGATAGTCAATAAATAATTTTTTTAGTTCATAGCAACCATTTATTTCACTACTGATTTGTGCGTAATTCAGTCGTGCGTTATGACTAATGCGTATCATAGTGTATAAATTGCATTTGGCCTGTGCATACGTTGCGGTTGTTTGTTTATTTGGTAGTGCGATAAATATTGTGTGTTAGTTGCTAGGCGATTGTATGTTCAGTGCTACTGGTATTCGTGTGCGTACTATGTCGTGGTGCGTGTATGCGTGTGCGTGGATGCATGCAGGTGTGTGGTGTGCGTGTGTGTGCGTTGCGGTGCGTGTGCGTGTGGTGTGGTGTGCGTGTGCGTGTGCGTGTGCGTTTGTCGTGTGCGTGTGGTGTGGTGGTGTCGTGTGTGTTGTGTGCGTGTGCGTGCGTGCGTGTGCGTGTCGTGTGTCGTGTGCGTGTGCGTGTGCGTGTGCTGTGCTGTGCGTGTGCGTGTGCGTGTGGTGTGCGTGTGCGTGTGGTGTGCGTGTGCGTGTGCGTGTGCGTGTGCGTGTGCGTGTGCGTGTGCGTGGTGCGTGTGCGTGTGTCGTGTGCGTGTGCGTGCGTGTCGTGCTGCGTGTGCGTGTGTGTGTGCGTGTGCGTGTGCGTGCGTGTCGTGTGCGTGTGTGCGTGTGCGTGTGTTGTGCTGCGTGTGCGTGTGCGTGTGCGTGGTGTGTGTGCGTGTGGTGTGCGTGCGTGCGTGTCGTGTGGTGTGCGTGTGCGTGTGCGTGTGCGTGCGTGTGGTGCGTGTCGTGTGCGTGTGTCGTGTGCGTGTGCGTGTGCGTGCGTGTGCGTGTGCGTGTGCGTTGCGTGTGGTGTGGTGCGTGTGTGCGTGTGGGTGTGCGTGGTGTGTGTGGTGCGTTGCGTGTGGTGTGTGTGGTGCTGTGCGTACGTGCGTGTGTGCGTGTGCGTGTGGTGTGCGTGTGCGTGGTGCGGTGCGTGTCGTGTGCGTTGTGCGGTGTGTGTGCGTGTGTGTGGTCGTACGTCGTGTGCGTGTCGTCGTGTGTGCGTGTGCGTGTGCGTGTGCGTGTGCGTGTCGTGGCGTGTGCGTGTGCGTGCGTGTGCGTGCGTGCGTGTGCGTGTGCGTGCGTGGTTGCGTGTGCGTGTGGTGCGTGTGCGTGTGCGTGTGGTGTGCGTATGCGGTGGTGTGTGCGTGTGCGTGTGTCGTGTGTGTGCTGTGTGCGTGTATGTGTGCGTGCGTGTGCGTGTGCGTGTGGGTGTATGTGAGCGTGTGCGTACGCGTGTGCGTGTGCGTGTGCGTGTGCGTGTGCGTGTGCGTGTGCGTGTGCGTGTGCGTGTGCGTGTGCGTGTGCGTGTGCGTGTGCGTGTGCGTGTGCGTGTGCGTGTGCGTGTGCGTGTACGTGTGCGTGTTCGTGTGCGTGTGCGTGGGCATGGGCGTGTGCGGCGGAGAGGGGAGCTTATGAAAATACTTAGATATAGACCTTAAACACATAGATTAATTACGATCCATGCAATTTTTTGACACAAAGCGTTATTTTATCGGCAAAAAAATTACTAAGGTAGTATTTGAGTGTTTGTTCAAATTATTATGTTTGAATAACGATTCATTTTATAAGAAAAAGTGTACACACGTTTTTTAAAGATAATTTTCCTTTGCATAACTTTTTTTCATAAAGTTTCTTAATATAACGCAAGGTAAGTCTAAACATTAATTAAACATGAATGAAAATGGTTAAACTGTATTATTGGTATCTTAAAGAGCGGACGGCTTTGGAATTTTTTTTAAGTTGACATGTATTCATGTCTGTTAATCTCTACCTGACATGAAGTTTTAAAAGTCATTATGACATAAGTAGATCATTGTTTTTGTTTTTACAATTTTTCGTTATAAACGTATAAAGGAGAGGTTTCTTAGTTATCCTAAAATATCTAGTGTGGTACACACACAACCTTCCAACCTACAAAATGGAAATTAAAAGAAATGAAATAATTTTAATAAAATTTTTTTAGGATAATTGTGAAACCTCATTTACAATAAGTTAATTACGAAAATATGCAACGTTGTAAAAACAAAAACAATAATCGACGTCATACAGACGTTTAAAACTTCATGTGTGACAGAAGTTAATAGACGTCTAAATAATCACGTGTCGGTACGCGGAATGTTAGAGGTATGCATGGTAAAGAATTTGAAATTGTGAATATAATGTACGAAAGATACCTTGTTATTTTGTGTGCATCGGAGACAAAGCGCAAAGGAAATGATGCTGTGGAGATGGAGGATGGTAGCTTAGCACTATGGTCAGGATTGAGACTGAAGTGGATGGCGCAAAAGGAGTTGGGGTGATCGTAAGTGAAAGAACGAAAAGATGTGTTAAACAGTACGAATTGGTATTTCCCCGGGTAATAAGGGTGATAATGAAAGTGGAGTTTCGAAGAATTTTTCTTATTGCATGCTATGCACTAGTGAATGGAGAAAGAGACCAGGAGCGTGAGAACTGGAATGAAGTAAAGAACATGTTGAACGTATGTAAGCCAAACGGAAGAGTGATGATAATGGGGGATATGAAGGGATGGGTAGGTATACAGAGAAAACATACTGAACATGTTCTAGTTCGGAGACCAAAGAGTCAATGAGAATGGTGAACGCCTGGTGAACATCTGCGTGGAGAGAAGCCTGTTTGTATCCAATACATGGTTTGAACATAAAAATGTGCATATGTATACATGGCAAAGAGGTGAATCTAAAAGTATGATAGACTTGATAGTGTATGATGAACGACAAAAGTGGGTCTGGAGGGCGAGAGCAAACGTAGTGCGATCGTCCATAATTAGGGTAGACAGATTAGTAAATAATGGTGCGGGAATGAAATACGCAGATACTATGAGTAAAGAGTTGAATGTGATTGAAACAGTGTGGAACAAACGAATAAAAGACACTGACGTTGAAAGTGCATGGATAAGCTTGAATCACTGTGTTGTTAATTGTGCCATGCGGATATGTGGAAGGACGACTGTAGGTAGACAGAAAAAATGTGCTTGGTGGAATGAGTCGGTAAAAAAGGCAGAATGTAAGAAAAAATATGCGTACATGGCAATGATTGCTGCAAGAAATGAGATTGATAAAAAGAGATTGTATGAGGTGTACAGATTAAGAAACAAAGAAGCGAAGGAGGCATTGAGAATAAGTAAAGAGGAAGTGATGGCTGTGAAAGGAGAGAAAATGCAGGATGATTTTAAGAGAAACAAAAAACTCTTCTGGAAATGGGTCAAAAATACAAAACGTGGCCCGAAACAGAACGCTGCTGGAGTGATGAATATGAGCAACGAAACAGTATGGGACGATTGTGAAGTGTGGAAATGCTGGCAAGAATATTTCGGAAAGCTGTATAGTAGTGTAGAAAATAAGACTGCAGGTTTAAATAAGGAGAACGTAAACGGAATGGTAAATGAAACTGAGGATATTGGGATAAATGAGGTAGAGAAAACGGTAAGGGAACAGCCGTAGATGAAATCATTGGTGAAAAGCTAAAGTATGGGGGTGCAAAACTTATACGAAGATTGTGTGAATTATTCAATGTATGCCTTATGTGTGGAAAATGCCGAGGTATTGGAAGAGCGCGATCATTGCAACACTGTATAAGGGTAAGGGGAACAAGAGCGATGAAAGAACTACAGAGGAATAAGTTTGCTCAGCGTGCCTGGTAAAGCTTTTGGAAGAATTATGATTGATAGAGTACGAGAAACTACACAAACCAAGATTTGGGAAGTGTAGGGTGGCTTCATGCCAGGGTGAGGATGTGTCGATCAGATGGTTGCTCTCCAGCAGGTGATCGAAAAGTGTTTAAGGGTAAACAGGAAGCTGTACTGTGAGTTTGTAGATCTGGAAAAGCATACGACAGAGTGAATAGGGAGAAACTGTGGGAAATATTAAATGAATATGGCGTAAATAAAGGTCTAATAAATGGAATAAGGGCAGTATATAACGATAGTTGGGCATGTGTTGGTGTGTTAGTGTGAGAGGAGGTGTGAGTGAATACTTTAATATTGAGCAAGGAGTGATACAAGGCAGTATGATGTCACCGTAGTTGTTCAATATATACATGGATAAATGTGTTAAACAAGCATGTACCGATACAGATGGTGTAGTGGTTGTGACGTAAATGTACGACTTCTGGTGAATGCAGATGACACAGTCTTATTAAGTGACAGTGAGGATGAGCTACAAACCGCTCTGAGGAAGTTTGATACAGTCTGTGAGAGCATGGACCTAAAGGTAGACGTGAACAAAACTAAGATTGTGGTGTTCAATCGGGAACGTGGAAAGGAGTGTAGAGTATTTACCCTGCAAGATGAAATCGTGGAGCAAGTGGATGAGCTGGTATATCTGGGTAGAATGTTTACTGCAGATGGTACAATGGAGGGCGAGATTGGACGAAGATTGCTGGAAGGAAAGTGATTGGAAGTATGTGGACGATATTGAGAAGCGAAACCATGAGCCCAGCTGCGAAATGAGCAATGTTTGTCCGATCAGTCTGTATGGTAGTGAGACATGGGTATGTCAAAAAAGCACGAAAGAAAAATAAATGCCGTGGGTATGAGGTTCCTGAGAAGCGCATGTGGTAAAACGACAAGGGACAAGATAAAGAATGAATGGATAATGACAGAGTGTGGCGAGGAAAAGATGATAATGGATAGATATAAAAGTAGTACATTACGTTGGTTTGGTCACGAGATTAACGAAGCAAATATATGTGGGTGAGGCTAGAGGAAAGTCCGGGTCTGGTAAGCCGCGTAAAACTTTTCTGAATGCAGTAGAATGTATGATAAAGGAAAGAAAAATAAGGAGATTTAAAAATAATCGGGCAGCGATAATCTAAGAACCTTGAGGGAGCTAGGGAGGTATGCGGAGATAGGAAAGCATGGAGAAAAATTGTAAATGAAAAATAAATACGAGACAGGGATTGTTTTGCCTACCCTTCAAGGGAATGGCGTGAGGGTTAAGTTAAGTTGTTAACTTAAAAAAAAAGTTGCAAAGCCGCCCGCTTCTGTAATATATCAATAACATAGTTTAACCATATTCATTCATATTTAATTAATTTAATTTAATTAATTTTTAGACTTACTTTATAAAGAAAAGTTATGTAAAATTAAAGCTTCTTTAAAAAAACATGTCTTATAGAATTAATCGTTATTCAGATATTGAAAAAATTTTAACACTTAAATTCTACCTTAGTCGTATCAAAAAATTGCATAGAACAGAATGAATCGATGAATTTTTATATCTTTGGAATATGCAGCTCTTTTAGAAATATTTGATAAAGACCAAAAACTGATCCTAATAAACACCCCTCTCCGCCGTTGGATTTATCCCAAAATTTAGCCAGCTCCAATCCCAATGAAAGCAAGCTTAAGCACAAAATTTTTAGTATGTTGGTATTTTCGTTCTGGAGTTTCTGGATACCAACATACCTCCACACATCCAGACACGATGGCCGATCATGGCGAGACCTGGCCAATAATTGTAAAATGAGCCAATAAATTGATTTAGCGATAGTAAAAAAAAAGTCAATTGCATAACCTTCTGTAAAAATTGTAAAAAATGTCATTTAAATAATTCTCATGATTTGATGGTTTTTTAGCTGAAAAAAGGAGAATTATATTTACTACACTACAATGGGAAGTACAACAAAAATTAAAGTTGATGTAGTACCGCACAAGTTTAGTTGTCAACCTAACCGCAAACTTTATCACACATGACTAAACAAGCTATTATAAATAATTTTTTTGCTCTAAATTTCGGATATTTTTAGTCAATTTACATGTAGAAGCCGTTGACACTGTACTACTGAGAATTAATTTAACATTACGGCGTCACAAACATGCCGCCCAATCGTGGCGCGTTTGTAGTAGCGTAATTGTTTTTAAAATTTTATAAATTTTAGATTGCTTATAATAAGTCAAAAAAATTATTTTTATGAGTTTTTTGCATCGACTATTAATGTAATTTCTGGTAAAGTTTTAAAATACTTAAAAAACAGTGGATAAATTTTTTTTCAATAACCCAATTTAAGTTTTGATTTTTTCAATATCTGAATAAAGATTAATTTTATAAGATAAACTGTAGACATATTTTTTAAACAAAATTTGATTTTGCATAACTTTTCTTCATAAAGTTTCTTAATGTAACGCAAGGTAAGTCTTAAAGTTAATTGAATATGAACGAAAATGGTTAAACCGTATTATCTATATCTTATAGAAGCGGGTGGCTTTGGAATTTTTTTGTTAACATGTATATGTTTATTAAACTGGCATAAAGTTTTAAACGTCATTATAACATAAGTATGGTTGCCTTGGTTTTTACAATGTTGCCTGTTTTCGTTATGAACGTATAAAAAAGAGGTTGCATAGTTATCCTAAAAAAATTATAATGAAAATTATTTCATTTCTTTTAATTTTTAAGTTAGCTTCTAGATGTCTATTAACCCCTGTCTGACATGAAATTTTAAACGTCTGTTCGACATAGATAATTGTTTTTGTTTTTATAATGTTGCCTATTTTCGTAATGAACGTATTCTGACAGGCTACCGGTATAAAAAGTATATTTTAATAAGTTTTTAATGGCCCCGTATTTACAGTTTTGCATGTGCACTTATTCATTTAAACAAAACCTAGGTTCATCAATAGAAAAAGGTCTGGCTTACTGAGGTTGTGATTCAACACAAACTTCAAGTCAACGATCACATATTTCTTTGTTTACTTTATGAACATGCGTTACTTTGTGCGGATGTTGTTTGTTTTATTTTAAATATTAAAGACGGTGTGACAATAAATGGTGAAAATCACGAACGTTACTAAGTTCTTCAACCTTTTGGGCAATTTTGGTAACATAAGTTATTGAACCATCATAATTTTTCTCGCTAAAGAGACGAAATTACCAATGATCGCCTATTGAAAGTATGACAAAAATACTAATTTCAAATAAAAAATATCAAACTGTAGATTAGGTCTCACTTTTACAAGTAAAAACATTTAACTGTCACATTTATGCACTACGTTTTCTATAAGTTCATCGAAAACTGCAAATATTTAGTACAACGTGTATGGTATTGCTCAACTCAGAAAAAGCATTACTTATTATTTTATGCTAAATGCCACTTTCGAAATTGTTAAAAAAATAGAATTTGTGTGAATAAATAATATTTGGGAGAAATGGTCTGAATATTTGTTTATTTAATCGCAAGCTTTCAGACAGATACACTGTTCTTCGTCAGGCGTAATATGAAAGTGACAAATGTTGACAAGGTAACATTAAAATGACAAATGTTAATAAGATAACTGTAGAATTAAAATTAAATCACTGTTTTATTTAGGTACTTATATTTGTTAATATTTGTCATTTTGATGTTACTTTGTCAACATTTGTCACTTTCAGGTTACACCTGATGAAGGACAGAGTATCTGTCTGAAAGCTTACGATTAAATAAATAAGCATTAAAAATTAATGATAATTTTTAATTAAGTATTCACACTATTTTTCCCAAATACTGTTATTTAAAATCGAATTTAAAGTCGAATGGTGAAAGTTTCAACTCCTATAACAATTTATACAGAGAGGGCGAAAAGTACCGCATAAATTCAATTAAAAATTAGGTGTTTGTTTTTTGGAAAACGCTCGGACACGTCGATTTTAATTTTTTGTAGCGATTTTTTTATGCTAAGTTCATCTATACAGGGTGGCCAAAAACAATTTATGAGTACGAACTTCATTTTTTCAAATGGAAACACCTATTTTTTATTTCATTTTTGGATTCTGCTTTAAATTTTAAGTAAGTTTTATGTACCATTTTTATCCATTATTTGACGTAACACACATGTATACAGAGTGACCCATGTAGAATATAAATTTACTTCTTCATTATTTTTTATGGAACCCCAAGTATACTATGACGTTTTTGAGTTCTCTGAGAAACTCTGAACATATTTCATGTAACATACTCATATCTAAATTCAACAGTGTTCGAAAATATTACATAAAATAGAAATAACCACAGAACTTTAATACTTAATAAATAACAATGTTTAAATTCAACAGATCTCGAAAAAAGTTATAAAAAATAGGAATAACAATAGACCTATTAATACTTAATAAATAACAATATAAACTACTATAATCTAATGTATTAAATGTTCGAACTGTTCCCCATTGACGTCTTGACAGTGGGCAAGCCGCAATTCAAATTCCTCAAGAACTTCACTTATTATTGGAGGAGGTATTTGTTGAGCTTCTTGAATAATTTTATTTTTCAAGTCTTCTATATGGTTGGGCTTGTTTAAATACATCCTATGTTTCAGATAGCCCCATAAAAAAATTCCATACGGGTGAGGTCAGGCGATCTAGCATGCCACTCTAATGGCCCCCTTCCTCCAATCCATCGAAGAGGAAATGTTTCGTCTAAATATTGCCGTGCCTCTTTGCTGAAATGTGGTGGTTCAGCATCTTGTTGAAACCATATGGACTCATTTGGAATGTTTGGATTATTTGCATTTGGAAACATAAGACAATGTTCGGGTACCGATTCATTTCTCAAAAATTGCAAATAGCGTTGGCTTGTTAAAGTACCCTCGAAGAAATACGGACTCATGACTCTATCTCTTACAATACCGGCCCAGACGTTCACATTCTAAGGATATTGGGTGTGAGTTTCAATGGCCCAATGCGGAATGGTAGATGACCAATAGCGGCAATTTTGTTTGTTCATCATACCATTTAGGCAGAATATCGATTCATCAGGAAAACATTTTTTTCTAGAAAAAAAACGGTCATCATTGCAGTGGTTTATAAAACTTCGCAGAATTCTAATCTACGATCTGGATCGTCTTCGTTAAGTTCGTGAACTGATTGTACTTTATACGGGTGATATTTTTATTTTTTTTTAATTCTTCGTACCGACGACTTTCCTATGTTACTATCCTGGGCTATTTCTTGAGTTGGTTTATGAGGATTTGCTTCAATGGATAAAAGAACGTCTAATTTCTTATTCTCGGAAATCGAGGATCGACCAGATCTGGGAAGGTTTCTTACATGCCCCACTTCTCGAATTTTTTTTTCAATTCGGCTTACAGTAGCTTGTGATATTTGACAGTCAGGATATTTAGCATTGAATAGTTCACAAACTTCTTTTTGAGCCCTAGTTCGATCGCTGCATCCTATCATGATTAAAATCTATATTCTTTGAGTTTCACTTAACTTGGCCATTTTTTTCACTTTAGCAATATGTATAACAGCTATTGTAAGAATAAACAGAGATTAAAACAGAGCACAAAGATACTAACTGTTTGACAAAATGTTACTATTGAAACCCAACTTAATGTCAATTTAAAAGTATTACATAAATGTCATCCGCAAATGTTTCAATAACAGTTGAATATCGACATGGGTATATTACATGAAATATGTTTCTACATTAATAGTTCTATCGTTATTTCTATTTTATGTAATTTTTTCGAACACTGTTGAATTTAGATATGAGTATGTTTCATGAAGTATGTTCAGAGTTTCTCAGAGAACTCAAAAACGTCATAACATACTTGGGGTTCCATAAAAAAATTGAAAAAGTAAATTTATCTTCTACATGGGTCACCCTGTATACATGTGTGTTACATCAAAAAATGGATAACTAAAAACAATATTTGACGTGTTCCAACATTTTTATGAATAATATTTCCTTCAGTTTTTAAAAAAATTTATGCGGGACTTTTGACCTTCTCTTGTGTGTATTTCTCGATAACTGTTAAGTTTAGGTATAGGACATGGTACATAAAACTTACTTAAAATGTAAAGCAGAATACAAAAATGAAATAAAAAATAGGTTGGTAGTCATAAATTGTTTTTGGGCCACCCTGTATACATGAACTTAGCATAAAAAAAATCGCTACAAAAAATTAAAATCGACGTGTCCGAGCGTTTTTCCAAAAAACAAACACCTAATTTTTAATTGAATTTATGCGGTACTTTTTGGTCTTCTCTGTATAATTTGACGTAAAGAAAGTTAGGTATGCCTTTAAGTATCAATACTTCCGCTTAACCTCCAAATAACTGGTTTACCCAAACTAATCCGTATTGTGACAATTAATGTTACTAATCCTCAATTAAAATACATCGCATTGAATGTGAAAGATAATACTCAAAACGGTAATTGTCATAATCTTCACTTTTAATTACTCTTTAGCCAAATTAACTTCAATTATAGAAATCACGAGTAAAATTCGAAAAAGGTGAGTCGAAACATAAAATTCCATATCATTCATCCGTTGTATCTCAAGTTAAATTGTCTTTATCAGAATATAGTATGGTTCCGAAAAATATTAATTACTTCAGAACTTCATTATCTCATGTAGAACATCAAAATCGTTAATAAAAATAAAATACACAAACTAGTTATTAAAGCATAACTTTTTTCACGTGTCGCTTACATATAATGAACGACGAAATTTGAAGAAAAATAATTTTGAAATTTACGACGACAGTTTTTGTTTTTGATTCAATATAAAAATGCAAATACAACAAAAAGTAATAGTAATCTTATACGTAGGTTGCTAAAAAGTTCTATGATTTAGTGTTTTTTTCGTCCACAATTGTTTCTGCAAATGCAATCATGCCCTAAAAATAAATAATAATGTCAATGATCTCAGACGTGACGTACTAAGCGTATATTACATAAGAAGTGTTAGAAGAAGACAAGGAAAAGTACAATAGTTACTGAAATTCCGAAGAATACCGGAATTAAAATGGACATTATTTCAAAGAATATTTCCTCCCCAACGAACACCCAGTGAATGGAAAAACGCACCAAAAAAGAAGACAAAAACTATCTCGAAAAGTACAGAATGGTAAAACCACTAATAGCACAAGAACGTTACTAACAAAAATTATAATAATATAACCAGGGTCAAAATGTAAGAAGCGCAACAATGCTTCAGACCAATCAGATCGACAGTAGATTCTATTTGTTTTGAGGAAATAGTTCAAAATTTATAGAATATCGATTTGACATAACAAATAGCAAATATATTCGAAATACACCGAGAACATGATGTACCGGGTGAGTCAACGATAGAATAAAGTAAACTGGTGCTTTATGGGCGAACTTTCCCTATAAAATGTATGTATCATATTATATGATTAGTAAGAGTGCGCATTTTAAAATTATTCTTGTCCATAAAGTATGTTCCAAAAAAGCAGGGCAAGACAAAGTTAGAGTTTTTTAAAAGAACACGCTGTATATCATTCAATTTTTGGATTCTACGAGCAATTATAAAACTTTATGTAGACTTCATACATTTAAAATTTAATACTTTAAAATAATTCGAACTCCATTCAAGAAATCGCATTTACAGGTATAACTTTATTATTATGTACCTACTATCCCGTGTTCTTTTATATTTGGACCAAGGAAAGACCAAGATTAAGATTATGTTATGAAGAAAAAATATTAAAAGCAAATGCTACAGTTTGTGCAAAACATATGTTCAAACGTGCGAGACTTGAAATTTAAAAATATCACTCTTCTCTATAAATAGAGTATCTTGTATATTTTTACATTGTGTTAAGGAGCATCAAAAACCACACAATTCTTACCTTATCTTATCTTATACCTATCTCTTACTGTTTTTGAGCTATTTTGAATTAATTGATAAGATTTATGTGTTAGGATTGGCTCAAAACATTGTCTTCTTGCTCAAAGGTTATACAGTAAGACGTATCCTGCTCGACGCCAACCCACTTTCTGCTCTCTTTTAAAAATGTTATGGTGAGATTCTATTCGACTGGCAGTGTGGATTATGTAAAACGCAAAGTGGTGAGTAGAAATACCAGTAACCAAGAAAAAGAACTTGAGATTCTGCTTCATGTTGAAGAAACCCCGCATGTCAGTAGTCGGCAGATATCAGTATCATGTGAAACGTTACCATCAACTATCAATCGGACAACAAGAAAATATAAGTGTCATGATGAGTTCGAAAGACGAGAAAACTGTAAATCACTCTCTAGACTAGTCGCATCTATCTTCAATTCCTCCAAGAAGTTTTGTCTAACCTCCTTCGCCTGCTTAGTAATGATGAACAACAAAGTATGTGGCTGCAACAGGACGGTGCCCCGCCGCGCTACCACGGCGAGGTATCCTCAAAAATGGATTGAGCGTGGACGTTTCGTCCAGTGGCCCCCAAAATCGTGCGATTTTACCCCATTAGATTTCTTCTTATGGGAATGTATTAAAGAAATTGTATGTGTTACATGTCCGACTACACCAGAACATATGGAAAATAGGATACGAGACGCTTGTGTAACGACAACGTGAGGGAAAACATAATAAAACGACTAAATGTATGCATTCAGCGGGAGTGACGCCTTTTTGAACATATTTTAAGAAAAACTCACTAGTAACTGTTGAATAAGATAAACTGTTTGTTTATTGTACATCAAGTTCTTATGATAACGTAATATATTTTCTGGAGTTAATTTATATCTATGATAGTGTTTAGTATTTAATTTTGTCTCTTTTGTTTTCAACTTCATGGCTACTGCAAATAATCACAAGAAAAACCATTGAAATATTGAAAAATATTGAAAAATCAAAATAATTCAAAAACACTCAGAGATAGGTATTAGACATGAAAAATTATGTGGTTTTCTTTAACGCTATTTTAGAAAAGTAATATTTTTGAGTTTCAAGTTTCGCAGGTTTGACATGTATAATGAACACCCTGTAGTCTTTATCTCTAATAGTTCTTCTTCAGAACATCGGCTTAAGCTTGTTTCTTCTTTGGTTCAAATATAAAGGTTTTCCTAACAAAACACAAGATGGTACATAATAATAAACTTATACCTGTAATGCGATTCCTTGAATGGAATTCGAATTATTTTAAACTAGTAAATTTTAAATGCATGAAACCTATGTAAATAAGATTTTATAATGGCACGTAGAATCCAAAAATCAAATGATATACAGAATCTTCCATTAAAAAAAATACTAGCTTTCTCTTGTCCTGTTTTTTTGTAACACTCTGTATGGTCAAGAATAATTATAAATGTATACACTTACTAGCCATGTAATCTGATAAATACATTTTATTGGTAAAGTTTACCCATAAAGCTTACTTTGCTGTAGCTTTGACACCCTGTACATGAAAATTATACTAATGTAGTACAAGGAGCCTAAATAAAGTGTCAAGAGTATCTGAGCATCTGAAAGATCTTCTGTAGAAAAATAGTTACTGAAAGCTTTTCGCATCTACAGAACAGTTAACGCTAGCACATACAACAAAAACAAACAAAATGGGAGCAGCACAGTTTGAAGAACCAGACAAGAAATACAGCAATAGGAGAATATAAAAAATTCAGGTTATAGAACGGTTCACAAGATCGATGGGCAAGAAACGCAAAACCTAATTTAAATAGACTAGCACAGTCGTACACCAAAGAGAAATGATCCCCATAATAGAAATAAATCAGATGGGCCATCAAGAATACAAACAAGTTCCCAAAATTAGTTTTAGAATTTTATATTATTGATTTAGTGCCAATATAATAAGTGGTTTATGTTTAATAATGGGTTTTCGTAAGTATATTCCACAATTTTTGTGTCACCTACTCCTTGCTTTGCTTTACTTTGAATTGATAGTTACTTTAAATCAATTTTTTAGCTTTATGTTAGTTGGTTATAGAAACTTCTTTAATTTTTACTCTGAAACGTTAAGCGACTTTATCTATCGTAGGTAAGCTGTACATATTAAGAAATAGATAACTGGTAGTCGTCCTTACAACGTTTATTAATTTAAAACCAATGCTTACATATTTCGATGTTTTAAAGGTAAAGCCATTTTCAAAGTCTACAAGAAGTAATTTAATCTTTTAATCTTACAATTATATAACTTACTACAATACTATATATATATATATATATATATATATATATATATATATATTATATATATATATATATATATATATATATATATATATATATATATATATTTATAGTGTCCAGAAAGTCTGAAAACGACTTAACCGTTTCCAGAAAAAAATGAAACTTGAACAAAGGTAATTTTTGCCAGGAATCGAATGGTAATATCATATTTTGGGCGCCATGGCCTTAAAAGGGCCCTGTAAGGTCCAACTATGAAATTTCAAACACGCAGGGTTCGGACCTATCTGCTCACAAAGCATCTTCATCGGATTTTTGTGAAGGTCAGTCACTTGGTGCTAGAAATAGTAATTCTGTACGCTTTATTACCTCTACCCGTGTAAAGTGAACGGAGATGGAAATATACTCCCTGATTTTGAACAATCTTCTCAAAACGCTGATGTTAGCTTTTGAGGTACTGAATGTCGCAATGTTTTGTTGCCGCTATCTAATAAAACTAGGTCCCCTTATAATTGGAGCGGACAATTTTTCGCGGTAACCATTGGTTACATTCCGTTGTTTTCTTACGTAAATTTGAACAGTTTGAGAATTCGTATCACTTGTCGGGTGAGGATTACTCGAGAGCAGGAAAAACGTGTCTAGAAGCCGGTGCTCAAAGTTGAGCGTTGATAAATGAGGCCGATTGGCGAGATTACGCTTCGTTTAAGAGAAGCTTTTTGGAGCATTTTTGGTCACCCGAGAAACAGGTCATTGAACGCAATAAACTTTATAACATGCGTTAGCACCCAGAAAAAGGGTTGTCTCTAGCCGAATATTTTCTGAAAAAAATTAATGACTATCGCCTTTTTGATCCTCTCATCTGTGAGGGAGTTATTTTGTATGAAATAATGCGTCTATATCTCGTTGCCACCCAGTCATTATGGGGAGTCTGCTCAGACCGGATCTTGAATGGAGCTCTTTCCCTTTTAGAACGATTATCGGCTCTTGAAACAAAGAAGCCGAGAAATGACGTTCCGCGTGTGCAGGCTGTAAATACTGCTAGGGAAGTTATCGGCACCATTACTTTCTTTTAGCGTGCCTCCGCCATTTTGGATCCTTAATGCGACCCCTCCTCGCTCTTCGTGAAACGACCATGGAGGAAACTAGTTTCTTTGTCGCGAGCTAGGGATGTGAGTTTAGGGCCCGAATTACGCCAGTTTGTATTCAATTACGCTGATGATCTCTTCGTTGTATCTGAATCGTTTTGTGATCATATACAACATCTTGGTAAACTTTTTGTTCGCTTTAAGGTGGCCAATATGACCATAAATATTAGAAAAGCCGATTTCTTTTCTTCTTGTACGAGGTAAAATTTTTGGGACATTATAACTACTAGGGGCGTTAAATCTTTTCTCGAGCAATTATCTTTCATACAACGGTTCTCTGGGTCAGGTAATTCGAGTCAGTTTTTCATCCATCCGGCACCCCGAATCTAACCCTGTGGCGCGTGTTATGAGAGAACCAAGCAGGTTGTTTAGAGTCTACTGTCGAAATGCGCATGCTAGTTGGGCTAATCGCGTTAAGGATATAGAATGTCTATTTAATATCGTTCCCAAGTGAGCACGGGTTAGCCTTCTTGTGATATTGTAAATGTTTCGCGTCCGAGGGACCATTTGGTCTCTTACCGGGGAAAAATGTTACCTATCTCTGCCACTGAATCGCCGGCGGTGATTTGGAATAAAGTTCGTCAAAATTTCGACAGAAGTGCAAAAGTGCGAGGTTTCGAACACCAAGGTGACAGACTGTATCGACGACTACGTTTTACTGAAGGAAAGTAATATTTCGGACGCCTCCAGGAAACAAATATCAAACTTTCTCCCCTATATTCCGGCCCTTTTCGTATTATAGCCAAACCCTACCCGAACGTGTACAGTTTGTTGGATAGAGATGGATCTATGAAGGGAAATTATAATATTACTTACCTGAAGTTTTCTCATAGGTTCAAATCTTAGGCATATCTACCACTGTGCCCTAGGCACCTTGCGTGGACCAAAAATAAGTAAAATCCTGGTTGTATATGCCCATTCTCTTAATATTCTTTTTGTTCCCATTTTTCTTTCTATTTTTATGATTCATATTATTTTATGCATGTATTGTTTATTCATATTCCCTAATTGTTTATTGAGCATGTTGTCTAATAGATGTTTAGGTTGCCTATTTAGGCTGGATACTAATTAAGTTCTGTTTTAGTACTAACGGCTCTAGTTCATAGCGGAAGGTAGCGAAGGGTCCCGATCCGAAGCGAAGGATGTTGAACACTCTCCGAATATTTCCGAAGGGGCGTTCTGTAGGTAGCGAACCGCAAAAATTTTATTATTGTAATTAACGTTTTCCAAATCGCAATTGTTACCGCGATAGAAAAGATCACTAGTGAATTTTTAATATCTTGATAATACGTCGCAATTTGCTAATAGTTTGGAAATATGTTATTTATATATTTTTGTATAATAAATGTCAGAATTTATGTAACTGATATTTGGCTAGGTTTGACTAACACATGTTGGGGTTTAACGAGTAGGTGTACGCTTAAAAACTGCTTTACTGAGGGGGCGTAACGAACCATTAGAATTTTTTATGCGCGCTCTTGATGTGAAAATGTCATTGATTTAATGATTGATGATTAATTATGTTTGTTTGGTACGTTGAAACCCGAGACGTAAATGTAGGGTTTGTTACAGATGAATGCATATTTTTTAAATTAAGATGTCATGCAATAATTAATAGGAAATTATTCCAACGTAGATTAATGTTTCTTGATCTTTTTATTACTTTTAAAAGACGGGGTTGATCGTAAGAGTAAAGATAGGTTTTTAGTTTTGAAATCGGAGGGTAATACAGTTACCGTTAGAGTGTAATCGAGCCAGATCGATTTTTGGTTAATTAAATACCTTCATTGTGAACAGTTTGTGTTTAAAATATTTCTTGTGTGTACATTTTCTTTTGAATTAGCCAACACTAATTTGTATTTTCTTTCGGGTACTACTTTTAATGTGTTTTATATTAATCTATAAATAACAGTCACCCTTTTTGAAGTTAGACTGCGTATGTTAACGATTTGTGTCTGTAAGCGATTAAGGGAATATATTCAAATGTAAGTAGGTATTTTTATATAAACTAAAGCTGTCAGCAAATAATTCTACTGGCCTAGATAACCTATTAAAAATCGAGCATTGCCTTGCAAAGGTATCTTATTCGCACGCGGACTCCTTAATCTGAAAGCTGCTAAAATAAACGACAGTACAGGGCTCCCTCACTCTGGTATCGGTGCGAATTAGCATTGCTGTTTGTTGTTTATGTTGGTATTTCTGTAGAGGTGAGCTTGTGAACGGATGCATGATACCGCTTTGGTTATTAATTGTAAAAGGCTATTGCCAAGTGGGTACACACTCCTGGGCCAGATAACCATTAAACACCTCGAATTTTATTTTTATTGTTGTATAGATGAAAGCGTAACCTATGAAAGGGGCGCTGTATTTTTTCTAACGCACTCATAATTATATATCGGTCACGACGTTACTATCTATTTATAACTTGCCCTTATAAGGCTTTGCTTTAATGCGTTTTTTGTCACTTGGTTAAGTAGAATTATTTGCCAGCGAACTAATCTCTCCTTATATGTAATATCTTGTAAACTGGCTTATGTATTTTGTGCTTTGGCACTACACAATTGTGTATGTGTAAATTCCTTGTTTATTTTTTTTCCTGCCTTTACCTTATTATCACCTGTGTAATTTTACTGTTGTTGTAGCCCAGCATGATTGATTTTAAAAGGGCCACATGTTTGGTATTACAATTTTTATTCCGATTATTTTTGACACAATTGTGGGTGTGGCTGCATGGGTTTTTTTTATTGTATTTATGTGTATCTAAACTCATTTTTATTTATTTTTCTCTTAATGTTATAATTTTTTACGCACTTTAACCTGATTTAATGGTGTTTTGTTATATATTTAACACTTTCATTGTGTTTTTTTTATGTGTTATTTGATTTATTAATGTGTGAAATTACTTATTTATGAATAAAGTGGGTTTTATTGGTGGTTCTTTCCCATAATAGTTTACTAACGGGCTGAACCACCATTGCGCAAAGCTGGTTAATTTTAATTTGAGTAGTTTTATTGTTTACCGGCCTCACAGGATGCAACACTTACCTCGTCTAATTCAGATAGCACCGCGTATCTACCATTAGATAGCCACTTCGTTTAATCAGATTTGAGGTTTGCGAGTAATTTAATATCAGACTTGTAAATAAACTCTAATGTTTTAATTATTGCCAGGAAAGTCAAAGTAAGGCAAGCAATTAATTTGAGTAATAGTAACATTATTGTTAGTCAAGTCAAGATAAATCACTCAGCGATTGTTTTGTTCTTGAAGTTCAAACTACGATTTTCAAGATAGGGTACCTGGGGGACGCTACAGCATGTTTAAGTATTTGCGCGTTTTCGGGGGTTCATGTTTGCCTGATTTTGTGTTCGTGTGTTTTCGCGTTTGCGTGTTTTCGTGAAATCCAACCAGTGGCGGTGCATTTTTTAGGAATCATAATGTTTGGGCGAGTCTATGGACTCGATAAGGGGGGGCGAAGCCCTGAGAACAAGTTCAGGAGGGCTATAGTTGTCTTATGAGATGGTATGAGGCTCTTATTAGTATACTATTTTAATTTTCCCTCCAAAACTATGAGTGACCTCGAAAATGGCCGACAACCCACGCCGACAAAATGACCGTCAGAAAACAGGGGCACGCCATTGTCCACAATCAGACGTTATACGAAAATTGTTTGTCATAAAATCAAGGTCAAGTTCGTTAATGAGCTGGGCATTTTAACGGGTCATAATTAAAAAAATTGGGGGGGGGGGGTGCTAATGCCCTCATTATATTGGTAATCTTTAATTTTTAGCTTATCATCTCACGTATTGTGAACATGCCGTCAACATTCTTTATCATCGATACTCACTAAATTAATACACTGTCTTTAATTTTAGCTTATCATCTCACGTATTGTGAACATGCCGTCAACATTCTTTATCATCGATACTCACTAAATTAATACACTTCGTTTTATTTATAATTGGTAAACTTTCACTTTAAAATCTACCTCCCACGGATATTACCAAATCCAAACTATTATCTTATTTTTAGAATTGTTCCAGAATATGTCACCAGACCAGGATCTTCTTTCCATAAACAGATATTAGAAAAATTATTAAAGAAAAGACTGAAATTATGTTTTCCGATGAAGATCAGAAACTTAAAATATGAAAATTTTCTTAAATAACCTTAATTAAAATAATGTAACTGTTCAACTAGATTCATGTTTACTTCTATCTGATGTATAATCACAAACGTAGTTACTTATTTGTTATTATTAACTCATAAATTATACTTTAGTACATTAATGTTTAATGAAACCTGCCAGAAACAATCCTATGATCGCTATATTTTTTCTTTTACTTATAATTAACACCCCAAAACATATCGCAATATTTTGACACAAGGGAGTAAGTGTACACATATGACTTTTTGTCATTTATTATAATTCTATAAGACTTTATGTCAACTCATTACCAATGTTAATAATTCATATTAATCATAAGCTATTACATATAAAACTATGTTACATACGACTTTCTTTTGTTTGCAATAACATATTTTGTACATGCATAATTTTATTTCTGTGGTTTCTTTCACGTATCCTACCGGATATCATACGACATTCTGTCGTGCTACAAATGAGTTTAGTATTACATACAATGTTGCGAATATCACAAAACACCGAAAATGTCACATACGACCTTCTGACGTTAAGGTAGCAATATAATTCCTATAAATTTATTAAACATATTTTATTTTAATAAGATAATCATGTAGTTAACATTAAAATGATGTTAATTGAAACTAAATCATTTATTGCTATTTTACTTATTATTAAGAATCGAAGTAGATTCGAATACGTGTAGTTGCGAATTTTGCATAAGAACAAAGCTTTGTTCAATTTATTGAACCTTATATTATTAGAGCAACTTCATCGGCGTATTGTAGGTGTTAAATTAATTTTTGACTTGATGTAGTAATTTTAGGTCAACTACGTTTCTATTTTATTAACAAACCCCCGTTAACATTCTCCATAATTCATTATAATTTTGGCTTCATAATTATATTTTTTAACAGATGTGCTCATTACAACCCTATTATTACTACACTTTTTTTAATTGTACACATAAATCATTATTTCGTTCGAACTCTATTTTGGCTTTCTGGTAGTCCTGTTGAATTGGTTTACTAATATTTCTAGTAGGTAATGCGTCTATTATTTAACCATGAGGGGTCCTGAGATCCCTTTTGTATGATTATGTAAATAACTTAATCAGTAGTTCTTAATTTAGCTAGTTTAAACACAAAGTATTTTGTTTGTTAGTTCATTAATATGCATTTAAAAACAATTTTGCAAAGGAAGCAGCTAAAAGCCATATTTAATTAATTTAGCGAGATAATGACCCATGCGATGTAAAAATCCTTACAAAACAAAGGCTCTTTCTTTTAATCATTAGTCTTCCGCTTCTATTCACGTTTTAACACTTTTGACTTAACTTAAAATATTAAGATTAAAAACACAATATGCTAAAAATCCCTTTAAGAGGTTACAAGTTTGAACTCTTTAAGCAATTTAAAAGGATCCAGGGTTTTGTTTGCGTTCTGAATAACAATTATATTACTTTAATACGCGGCTTTGTTCTATTATACGAATTCCGCCTTTTTAAGTTCAAATGGTAATAATTATACCATTATACAGTTTATTTTTTATTAAAACTGTGGTAATTAAGTTGTGTGTATGAAATCAAATATCAATATCATCTTTATTGTGTTATCAAGACGTGTATTGGGATATATTGCGTATCCATACATATGCTAATTAATTTCAACTGAATAATTTAGCCATTCAATGTAAGAGAATTATTGAATTCAAATTGCTATTCTGAAACCTTTGTATAATAATTAGGGTTTACAGTTACAGTCCAAACATTAAACGGTTTCATTCTCAACACAAATTAGGTGCTTTGTATTTATCTTCCGTTTCAAATTTAATAATGCTTCTATTAATTATGCTAATTTTTCTATCCATTATGACATATTTCAAGCAGAAACGTAATACCTACGCAAACGTGTGTAATAATTAGCAACAAATACGAATTTAATCGATTGGAAATAATAATAATTGCAGTAAAAGGTAACAATTTCTCCAAATTTAACGCGTAACTATAACATTTAATGATCTGCTGTTATAGCTGTTATGGTAACGTAATAAAATACCCGTCAATTCAGAACCTCGGATGATATTCGCCAAAATAAACAGTACCGAAATATGAAGGGACATAGAAGGAATGGCTTGGGCGATGTCTGTTTGTTATGTTTAAAATCGTTCTGAAAATGGTTCTGACAACTGAGGAAAAGGTATTTATAGCAGAACATCAATTCCATTCCTGCGGAAGTGGACGGGAATTGGCCCAAGTATGAAACAAGTTTTTGAAAAATATCGGGAGCAATTATTAAAAGCTGCACCCAGTAAAAGCGTAATGTTAGCGATTGTTGAGAAATTTCGTCGCACTGGTAGTGTGTTGTGTCAGCGCAAGGGTTTATCAGATCGTCGTTTGTACCAATGATACAAGATTCAAGATAATAATAAATTAGATAATATACTTCATTTTTTGTAAGTTTACATGTTATGAGAAAAACGAAAGAAAAAACCTAATTAATTTGATATTCTTTGTAGAAACACTACTACACCCACTCACAAGTCCCGCCCACAACGAAGCTCCTGAAATAAATGAAATTAAATCCAGCAACGTAATGTAAAATATCAAATTAATTAAAAGCAGGTGTTATTAGTAGTGTTATTAGTTTGTGATTGTTAATTTAATTGTATTATGTTGAATAGGTGTTGTTTTAATGTGCAATTTTGTGCAGCGAGTGATAAATTGTGTTTAACATGTAAAAGTTAAATGCATCGATACTGATAGCTATACTTATTCCGGCATCCCTGTTCATCGCCGTTCCGGAACCATTTACCCGAAAAGGAAAACACCTCCTGACCGTGTGACAGGATCACTCGCTACAGGTCAGTCGCAGTTTATGCCGAAGCTAGAGCAGCTGTCACCCTTTGGATGACAGGAAGCATCTTCGTCATATCGAGTAAATCGGAGTAGGCCGAGAATAGCGTCGACTCCTAGAGCGGGTGAAGCGGGCTTTTTCTCGTATGCGGCTTTCACTGCATTCGTTATCGCTCGCCGTCACTTTAGCGTAACTAACGCCGATTCGGAATAGAGGTGTCGCTGTTGGCGGTGTCCTCTTCTGTCACTGTTGTGGTGGAGCTTCGGTCTTCTTACGCTGCGGGAGACCTGGGTACCTCGGGCAACCCTGTCAGTGCGGGGTTTGTTGCACTCACTGGAGTGGTGGTGTCTGCACAATTGACATACTGTGCCGCCCTCTAGAACAACGCTGTGCGTGACGGAATCCCTGGTACCGGTGACACTACCCGCTGCTTAGTCTCCAATGAAGATACGTAGGGAACCACATACTCACCTGCCGGATCATTTTAAGGTCCTCTTCGGTTGGTACCTGGACCAGCAAGAGCGGGTCTTCATTGTTTCTTCACTCTGAAACAAGAATATATGCCAGTATCGTGATCTCATAATTTAGAGCTAACGTCGGCCTCGGAGATTTCTGCCGGTATTCCTCGTAGAACCACCTTGAACAAACGTTCACTCTTTACCTGCTAGTGATAGTGTCCATGCCATCCATATACCGCATTAACCTGTCACGGTGAACTAATTTACGGAAGAAGGCAACGCAGTTTCCTTATTACGAAGGATTACCGGCGCCACCCTCTCCCTACCGGCGTGGAACTCTTTCATATCCGAGCGGTCCATGGTATCAACAAGGGCCTCGAAAGCATTAACTACCGTTGTGCGCGTGGACGGGCGGTCTCTCGATGGTTTCTTCTGTAGTCAGATGCCGTCGGACGGTGGCAACTCTTCTGCTGCATCGATGATCTCCGTTACTGCTGGAAGCGGTGTAGTAGCGAAGGGGAGGGGGACCATTTGCTCTGATATCTCTACAGAGTGTACAGGTATCGTTGTTGCGACGGTGGTTCCTACCCGGCATCGTAAAAACAACGCAAGTAGAAGAACGTAGCGGACGGTTAAGCTTTCAAACAATGTTAGCTTACACGGTCTACAGTCGATGTTCACTGCTCTGCACATGCTTCCAATCACTTTCCTTCCATCATTGACTCTTCGTCCAATCTCGCCCTCCATTGTACCATCTGCAGTAAACATTCTATCCAGATATACCAGCTCGTCCACTTGCTCCACAATTTCATCTTGCAGAGTCTCTCCTTTCCACCTTCCCGATTGAACACCACAATCTTAGTTTTGTTCACGTTTACCTTTAGGTCCATGCTCTCACAGACTGCCTCAAACTTCCTCAGAGCGGTTTGTAGCTCATACGCACTGTCACTTGATAAGACTGTGTCATCTGAATACACCAGAAGTAGTACATCTACGTCTCCAACCATTACACTATTTGTATCGGTACATGCTTGTCTAACACATTTATCTATGTATACATTGAACAACCACGATGACATCACACAGCCTTGTCGCTCAATATTAAAGTATTCACTCACACCTCCTCTCACTCTAACACATGGCCGACTACCGTTGTATACTGCCCTTATTCCAATTATTAGACCTTTATTTACGGCATATTCATTTAATATTTTCCACACTTTCTCCATATTCACTCTGTCGTATGCTTTCTCCAGATCTACAAACGCACAGCGCAGCTTCCTTTTTACCCTTAAACACTTTTCGATCACCTACTGGAGAGCAACCATCTGATCGACACATCCTCGCCCTGGCATGAAGCCACCCTGCACATCCCAAATTTTGTGTGGTTTCTCGTACTCTATCAATCAGTATTCTTCCAAATGCTACGCTGAGCAACCCTATTCCTCTGTAGTACTGGCAATCATTCTTGTTCCCCTTAACCTTATACAGTGGTACAATGATCGCATTCCTCCAATCCCTCGACACTTTTCCACACATAAGGCACACATTGAATAATTCACACAATCTTCATAAGCTTTGCATCCCCATAATTTAGCACACCAGTGATATCATCTACGCCTGCCTCATTTATCCCAATATCCTCAGTTTCATCTACCATTCCTGGTACATTCTCCTTAATTAACCCTACAGTCTTATTTTCCACGCTACTGTACAGCTTTCCGAAATATTCTTGCCAGCATTTCATCACTTCACAATCGTCCCATACTATTTCATTGCTCGTATTCATCACACCTGCATCGTCCTGTTTTGGGCCACGTTTCGTATTTTTGATCCATTTCCAGAAGAGTTTTTTGTTTCCCTCAAAATAATTCTGCATTTTCTCTCTTTCCACAGCCATCACTTCCTTTTTATTGACTCACTGCCTCCGCCGCTTCTTTGTTTCTTAATCTGTACACCTCATACAATCGCTTTTTCTCAATTTCATTTTTTTTGCAGCAATCATTGCCATGCACGCATTTTTTTTCTTACATTCTGTCTTTTTTACCGACTCATTCCACCAAACACATTTTTTCTGTCTACCTACAATCGCTCTTCCACATATCCGCACGGCACAATTAACTACACAGTTTATCAAGCTTTTCCATGCACTTTCAACGTCAGTGTCTTTTATTTGTTCGCTCCATACTCACAGCATATGCGCATTTCATTCTCACACCATTATCCACTAGTTTGTCTACCCTAATTCTGGACGTTCGCACTACGTTTGCTTTCCTTCTCCAGACCCACTTTTGCCCTGAACACACTCTTGACATGACCAAAAAGTGATCCGATGCACACTCCGATCCGCGCATTACTTTTGTGTCTTTCACCAGGTTTCTAAGCCGTTCATGATACACTCTCAAGTCTATCATACTTTTAGATTGACCTTTTTTCCATGTATACATATGCACATTTTTATGTTTAAAGCATGTATTGGATATAAACAGGCTTCTCTCAACACAGATGTTCACCAGGCGTTCACTATTCTCATTCACTGTTTGGTCTCCGAACTTTCCTAGAACGCGTTCAGTATGTTCTCTCTGTATACCTACCCATCGGATCATATCCTCCAATATCAACGCTCTTTCGTTTGGCTTACATACGTTCAACACGTTCTCTACTTAATTCCAGAAGTTTTCACGCTCCTCGTCTCTTTCTCCATTTACCGGTGCATAGCATGCAATAAGAATAATTCTTCAAAACTCCACTTTCATTCTAACCCATATTACCCGGGGAGATACCAATTGGTACTGTTTAACACACATTGTCGCTATTTCTCTCCTTTTGCGCCTGACCACAGTGCTAGCTGCCATCCTCCATCTCGCTAGCATCATTTCCTTTGCGCTTTGTCTTCGATACACACAGAATATCAAGGTATCTTTCGTATATTACATTCGCAATTTCAAATTCTTTACCATGCATACCTCTAACTTTCCACGTACTTACTCGCCATCATTCCTTGCACAGTCGTCAGCAACGGGGCCTGTCTGTTTCGACCTTGACCGTTCCTTGTAGCCAGGTCGATCCGAGGCAATTGTATTGTCTGTAGTAATACCATAGCGAGTAGACCGGTTACTGGTCAAATCGTGCCCCAGACGATGTAGGATTCCCTACTAACGGTATCGTCCTACTACCGGACAGTTATTTGTCTACTGCCTCGATGCGTAAGGAAGTCAGAAGTAGAAATATAGTCAAAAGCAGGAAAGGTATAAATAATAGAGGGTATACTTACTGTATGGAAATCTAAATGTACATATATACATATGCATTTTTCACCTTCAATCATATCACGTTTCCACCAGATTGCTCCCTACGCGATTCCTGGCTCTCGCGGCTGTAACCGCACTTGCTGTTATTTATTTGCGACCAAATGATTCAATTATTTTTAATTTAACTTTCCGAGTTATAAATATTTCTTTGTTATTTAATTTTATACTTAATTTTTCAAATCTGTTTTATTATTGTCGCGAACCGTGACAACTTAAAGGTTTCCATCCTCTAAGTTTCTTTTTTTATTCAATTGAAGGGTAACAATCAATAACGCTAAGAGCCCTGTTATCTCTCCCGACATTAATTGTTTTCTTTTAGGATTAATTAATTTCTATTAAGATCAAACATAGTAATAAATTTTGAATTTGCACTCAAGTAAAACATTGTATAAGACAATATGCAACATACTGTTATAATTAAACTCAAAATCACATATAGTACCAAAATTAGAAATTGGATCAACCTTCAAATTTGAAATCAAAGAAAAAATGTTCAAAAACTTACCACTTAATACGGATCTGCTCTGTGTAGCCACACCCTATGTATTTGTATGCTTGACAAAATTCTACTGTTTAGATTATGATTATTTTGTTTATTAGTAATATTCAAACCGATAAAATCTATTCAGTACCTTTCTACTTGTATTTAGATTGGATTGTTCCCTAACGTGACTTGCTATTATTTATTTGAGAAAAGAAACTATTTAATTTACTTTCATTTAGAATTTCGATTACAATATTTTTTTTGGATTATGGATTCGATCTAGTTATTTATTTTTATCGTTTAACCTAATAAAACGTTTGCATTTGTTATAGAAAGGGGTTCATTACAAGGATGATTCACATCTCGTATTTTTTCTACAGATACGTATTTATGATTGCTTTCTTTACCCCGCGCTACTGTGGCATAAAATAAGTTATTTTTTTATGGTTCTCTATAATTCATTGTTATTGCAAAAAAAATTTACCTGATTCAGTTCAATCCTTAGATAAAAGGGTGGTATTTATTTACGCTTTAAGTTTGCTTTAAAATATTACCGGTTTTAACAATCACATCTGATATGGGTTTAAGAGAGTTGTATTTTTTCGTAGAAGTTGAATACTGTAACAATCCTAAATGTTATTTTCGCGCCTATTTCAACTGAAGAACTTCTACTGGTTTGATTATTATTATCATTGTTTATTATTAACGTTCAAACCTCTGGATATAAAAATCTGTTCACAAGCTTACCCTTATCTTATTGATTTAGAAGTTGTCATTTAACACGTATTTGCTTCACTACCGAAAGCCCTAGCGCAGTTAATCTAATTCTTCTAATTAATACAATTTTGTAGGTCTGAGGAAAAAAAAACATACAGAAAATTCCAGTTTCATAATATTTCCAGGTTTCCTAGAGTACTTGGAGCACTCGATTGCACACATATTCGTATTTATTCACACGGTATGCTCATTACCTGTTTTTCATGTAAAATTTTACTGAGAACCTAAATTTTTGCATGAGGTCCTAATTCTGAAACATTTAGAAATAGAAAGGGTTATAACTCTCTTAATGTGCAAGTTATTAGTAACTAGTGAACACGTATTTGGTTCACTACCAAAAGCCCTAGCGCAGTTAAGACCACAATTAATACAATTTTGTAGGTCTGAGAAGGAAAACACATATAGATAAGCCCGGTTTCATAATATTGCCAGGTTTCCCAGAGTACTTGGAGCACTCGATTGCACACATATTCGTATTCATTCACATGGTATGCTCATTAAAAAAAAAATAAATAAATAAAAAATAAAAAAATAAAAAAACCTGTTTTTCATGTAAAATTTTACTAAGAACCTAAATTTTTGCAGGAGGTCCTAATTCTGAATCATTTAGAAATAGAAAGGGTTATATCTCTCCTAATGTGCAAGTGATTAGTGATGTAGGTCACTATGTAAAGAACATTGCTACCCGATACCCTGGGTCTAGTCACAATGCCCACATCTTTGATAATTCATTAATTAGAATGCAATTTGATAATAATGAATTGGGGAACGGATTATTATAAAGGGATAGTGCTTATCCTTTAAGGTCGTATTTAATTTCCTCCCATAAATAATCCTTTGGAGAAGTAGAACATTTATTTAACGAATCCCTAATCCGTACCAGAACAGCGGTTGGGAGGACGTTCGGAATTTGGAAGAGGAGATTTCCAATACTATCCGTTGGCATGAGATGTCATCTGAATTTGGCACAAAACAGAATTATAGCAACAGCAGTATTACACGAACAGAAAGGGATATTATTCCAGAACTTGATGTGTCAGATGAAGAAAATATAGAAAATGCAGGAAATAATCAAGAAAATAACAGAAATCACATATATAATACTTTATTAAGCTTACAAAATAATTTCTGGTGCGCCCTTTCTAATATAAACATTTTATAGTAACAACAGTTTCTTTAATAAATTTTCAATTTTCAATTTCTATATTATGTTTTTCCTGTTCATTTGGCTTTTCGTTGTTTAAGAATCACCAACTCTTCCTCTTTCATTTCCATGTCCTTTTTGTAATATTTCACTGTAATTCAATTAATTAACGCTTCTCTTGCATTAGCAATGCCATCAACTTTTTGATTAAGATTTCCACTAGTTTTAGTTTTTATGGTTTTGGTGATTGTTCTCCTTATGGATTGTGGACTCCAGGAATGCCATTTATCAGTGTTTTTTGATGATAAAACCATATAAATAGATAAATTTTGTATTTATCAATGTAACATTACTACATACTATACAAATTAGTGCTAGAACTTCCTTCATTTGAGGTCAGTTGTACATGTATCTGTCGATCTACTTGGTACAGTTTCCTCTAGTTTGATCGTGTTTGTAGTATTAGTGGATTGTCCAGTAGCTCAATATCTATGTTTTCGAGACCTATATTACAAAATTAGTTATATATCGGATAAATTAAGCACATTTAAGTAAATTAATATAAACGATAAACTTTTTATGTACGTATTTAATGAAATTAATAATAATTTTCAATAATATGAAGGGAATTTAAAATAAAATTTTCTTTATTGTGATGGATAACCTGAAATGCAATATTTACCGTGATCATGGTCATGTTGCATTTAAAGGTAATGTAACTGTAATGTATTTATGTTTTAGTCGTACTTGTGGCAACCCTGCCCCGGGCAGGAGGGGGCATATCATGGCAACGGGTAAGGAGTTGCGCACAATGACAGCTCGGTCTGATCTGTGATTAATAAATATAATTTAGAAACCAGTGTATTAATTAAATAACGTATATCCAAGTCAAGTGCCTATACACTGATTAGATATATGTATTACATGGTGAGTGAGATAACGATTATAATCATAATGTTGAAAGTGTAAATTGAGTGTTGAAGCGCGTCTGGAATTTTAAAATGTCTGATATAGGAAGATCTCCAGAGCCTTTTAGCTTTCAAGGTAACAATGTAGCTAAACCTTGGAAATTTTAGAGTTATTCATGATAGCTACGGGAAAGAATACAAAAGATGACAAAGTGAAAATTGCGATATTATTAAATCTGGGTGATGAACGAATACAAATATTTAACATCTATGAATATGAAACTGAAGGAGATGATAACAAATTTTCGGTTGTCATGGCTAAATTTGATTCGTATTGCAATCCACTAAAAAATTTAGTAAATGAGCACTTAAAATTTTTTAAAAGTCAAAAACCTGATGAAAGTGTTTATCAGTTTAATATTGCGCTTAAACAAATTAGCTGTTTCTTGTGAGTTCAAGGAAAGTGATGTGTTAATACTGGATAGAATTGTTTTGGGAATACGAGACCCCAGAATACAGGAAAAATTGTTGCAATCTTCGGATTTAGAGTTGAATGAAGCTATAAACATATGTAGGTCCATGGAAAGCAGTATAAATACTCTAAGGGAAATATCTAAAGAAGTAAATATAATTAAGGAGAATAATGGGCCTAGATGTTCAAAATATGCAAAAAAGAACCAACCAGGATATAGTGGTGTAAAAGAAGGTGAAACTTGTGACCAGCAACACTGTACAAAAGGTACTAATTATTTGTGCGACAAGTGTGGTTCGCAACATAATAAGGGTAAGTGTCCTGCCTTTTTTAGATACTGTTCATTTTGTCAGGGAAAAGGACATTACCGTAAATTTTGTCCAAAGAAACACAATGTCCATGAAATAAATGAAAACGAATCAGACTCTTGCCTGTAGTGTAAATTCTAAAGTTGTATGGACTATTGATAATGTGTGTTCAAATTCTAATGTGGACTCAATTGATTTGTTTGAAACTGTAAAAATCGTTGGTTATGACATAAACTTAAAAATTGACATGGGAAGTCAAGTTAATATTCTCGGTTATAGTGATTTTAAAAAACTGAATATAAACCTTAGTGAAGTTCAATCTGCGTCTAGTACATTATCAAGTTACACTGGACATAAAAGTAATGTATTAGGTCAATTGTCGTTACAGTGTCAGTATAAAGATATTACTACATAATTAATATATTATGTTTTGAGTTCGGACATTTTGAAATCTATCTTACCGTTGATGGCTTCACAACAATTTAAAATGCTTGGTAATAATTTAAATATAACTGTTAATGTTATAGATCATAAAGTACAGGACATTATACAAAATTTTAAAAAAGTATTTACGGGAATTGGGAAAGTGGAGCGCTCCTTTAAACTTACGTTAACTGAAGATGCGGTTCCGGTTATTAGCGGCACACGAACATTTCCTCTGTCTCTAAAGGACAAAGTTAAAGAAAAACTTGCTGATGTGGTTCGTGAAAATTTAATTATTCCCGTTAGTGAACCAACAGACTGGCAAAACCCAATAGTAGTGGTCCCCAAAAGTAATGGTTATGATATACGAATTTGTATGGACCCTTTGTATCTAAACAAATATATTAAGCGTGAAAGATTCCCAATACCTACTTATGAGACATTATTTTCAAAGTTAGCTGGTGCTAAATATTTTTCACTATTAGACTCTTCGTCTGCATTCTTGCAACTACCTTTAGATCATGAAAGTCATCTTATTTGTACCTTTACTACTCCTTTTGGACGTTTTCGATAATTAAGGCTTCCATATGGTCTGTCGTGTTCGTCAGAAATTTTTCTAAAATTGATGCAACAGCTGTTAGAAAATGTACCTGGTCAAATAACATATTTTGATGACATTTTGGTTTTTGGCAGCACTATTTCTGAACACAATAAAAATATGGGCGCAGTGTTACAAAAAATTCAAAAAAGTGGTCTAACACTTAATTTTAAAAAATCCAAATTTTGCCTATCATAAATAAAATTTTTAGGACATCAGATCAGTAATGTTGGAATATCCGTTGATAGCGACAAAACCAAAGTTATCATGGGGACGACACCTTCGGAAAACCGGAAAGATTTACAACGTTTCTTAGGGATGGTTGTGTATTTTGCTAAATTTATTCCAAACCTGTCTAACGAGACAGCCCCATTGAGAAAACTTGTAAGTGACAGAAATGAGTGGCTTTGGTCAGCCACTGAACAAACTTGTTTCGATAAAATTAAACGCTTTGTTTCTACTGATACCACTCTTCGTTACTTTGATCCCAGGAAAAAGATGCTAGTCCGTATGGGCTAGGAGTCATGGTATCCCAAGATGGTCGTCCAATTGAGTTTGCATCAGTATTACTAACCCCACTCAGAGACTTTACAATCGTATTGAAAAAGAGTTGTTAGGCTTGGTTTTTGGTTGTGAGAGAATTTCTTTTTATCTCTATTGTACATATTTTGAAGCCAAAACTGATCATAGACCCCTAATAGGTCTGTTAAAAAAACCATTGGATGAAATGTCACCTAGAATTCAACGTCTGGACATGAGACTTATGAGGTATAAATTCTCTTTAAAATACATCGCTGGGAAAAATCTTAAAGTACCAGACACATTAAGTAGACACCCTACTGATGAAAGTATAAATACGGATTATTTGGAAAATGACTTAAAAGTTTATTGTTTAGTGACGACTAGCAAACAAAATGATGAGAGACTGCAAAAGGAAATAGATCTTGACCCGGTACTTCAGAAAGTTAAATACTATGTTCTTAATGGTTGGCCTAAACACAAGTAGTCTGTACCTTGTGCTGTTAAAATATTTTGGTGTATGCGCAATGACATATACCTTCACTAAAATGTGTTATTCTGTGGGAAAAGACTGGTAATTTCTAATTCTTTAAAGAGTGAATTTCTTGAAATTGTGCAGCAATCGCATCAGGGTATTATTTCTTGTAAAAAAAAGGCTCAAGAAACAATTTTTTATCCAGGACTTGTTTAACGTGCCAAACGTACTCTAGAAACAATGTACGCGAGCCTTTAACACCACACCAAGTGCCCGAATTACCCTGGCAAAAAATTGGTACAGATTTTATGTATGTGGCGTCACAGGATTTGTTAATAGTAGTTGATTATTTTTCCAAATTTGTTGTTGTTACCAAACTAACAGCTAAGACTGCTTGTAATGTAATTACTACCTTAAAAAATGTGTTTTCGATAAACGGGCTTCCGTTTGAAATTTTCTCGGATAACGGACCCCCGTTTAACTCGTCAGAATACGTAAATTTTGCAAAAAAATATGACATCTAGTCCGCTTTACCCAAAAAGCAATGGCATATTCGAGAGAACTATTCAGACGATTAGAGGACTATTTATAAAATTATTTGAAACTAAAAATGATCCGTTTCTGTCCATTTTAGACTATAGTTCTACCCCTAAACACAATCTTATAGCTCGTTGTGCGTTGCTGTTGGGGCGACAAATTAGAAAAAATATGCCCATAAAAGCTGATCGTCTAAATACAAGGTGTTTACCAGAAAACATACACCATCAGCTAAGACAAAATCAACTTCAACGAAAAGCATATCATGATAGGAAGTCTAAAAAACTTCCTGATGTTGGCGACAACATCTTACTACAAGAAAGAAGAAGTAAATGGAGCCCAGGAATAGTAATGTAGAAAAATATCCATGATGACTTCACTGTCAAAGTCAATGATGCTGAATATAGACATGCGTTAAAGCCTCTCTACAACGATCCGACGAACATACAATCAAGTTTCACAAAGGCTTCTGAATCAATAGTCTATAGGCACCAAGATGATTCTAATCCTGTAACTAATTCACCGGATCTTGAACTTCAGCATCAGCAGAGTGAAACCGGATCTTATGCAACGAAGTATGTTCGAATCGTTCGCCATCCCAAAAAACTGTCATTATAAAAAGAAATATTACACTTCAATTACTAGTTTCTTTTTCTTTACTTAGGAAGTCAAATTGTCATTGGCTACATTTATTTGAATTTTTTTTTGTTAAGATAGGGCGTGTTATATATTTATGTTTTAGTCGCACTTGTGGCAACCCTGCACCGGGCAGGAAGGGGCATATCAAGGCATCGGGTAAGGAGTTGCACACAATGACAGCTCGGTCTGATCTGTAATTAATAAATATAATTTACAAACCAGTGTATTAATTAAACAACGGATATCCAAGTCAAGTACCTATACACTGATTAGACATACATTACAGTAACTACAGTAGATGGTTATTGACTTATTGTCACCACAGTCTGAATATATATAATAACGTTCGATAAAGCACAAATCTATAAAAAGAGAACATAACCCAAAAGAAATCTTTATCACAGTCGTTTGGTGTTTTCAGTCCTTCTAGTTGCAGATTTAACAACGGTAGTAATTTTCCTCATAATCGGTGTATGTAACTCTGCATGACCACCTCCAGTTTTATATCAATTGCACTTCTCAGTATTTTTCTTTTTTTTTAAACACGCTTTAGTCCCTTATATTTTATTTTTAATGTTTTTGTCGAACGAAATGAGGATGCTGAAATAGCATTGAATGAATTTTGTAGGTCTTTCCAAGCTTTTTTTTGTTTCCACATTATGGCATCAGTCTTTTTATTTTCCACGACATGTTTTCTTTTAATTAATTCATTCACTCGAATCCTATTTTCCCGTTCTGAAGTTATCAGAACGTTCACGTTTTTTCTTTTCAACTGTTACAGGGTTATTACCTACATATAAGTAAATATACTGGGTTCCCCATATTAGACTATACAATTTAAAAGTCGAATAAAAACTTTCTAATCAAAGTAAATTAACTTTTTAATGGACTAATATGTAGCTTATTCTATGGGATTTATGACTAAAGTAAATAACAATTCAAGTTTTAAAGATCAAGGAGGCGCCTGTCTATAAACAACGACTTAAGTGTTTCTGTCAAATATGCGTTATACGCAAACGATATAATTGCTCCAGTTTAACAATTTTCATTGCATTATGAATTATTCGATTCAAGAGCGTGTGTTTTCTGTGGAAGTCTACATTAGAACTGGTTCATTTGAAGAAGTTCGGCGTGCATTTCGACGGCAGTTTGGAAACAATAATAGGGCGATGCACCAACACGCTTTACAATTGCGGCGTGGGTTCGTCATTGGCGTGAAAATGGCTCTGTGCAAAACATTAAAAAACCTGGACGTCGAAGAACGGTGCGTACGCCTGAAAATATTGAACGAGTAAGAGCTGCCTTTACAAGAAGTCCTAAGAGATCGGCTAATCGGCAATCACTTGCCCTAGGAATATCTAAGGAAGTATCCACAGAATTCGGCATAAAGATATAAAATTTCACCCTATAAATATCAAATGGCGCATAACCTCAGTGATCTAGACAAAGGAGCGAGGGTGACATTTTGTGAAGAATTTTACATCAGCATCGTGGAGAAATTCATAATTTGCTAATGAGCGACGAAGCAAATTTTCATTTGGACGTTGTTGTTAACAAGCAAAACTTTAGATACTGGGGAGTAGAAAATCCTCACGAACTGTTTACCAAAAACCTCCACAGTCCAAAAGTCGTTGTTTGGTGCGGTGTAGCATCATTTGGAATTATCGGTCCTTATTTTTGAGGATGAAAATAACCGTTCTGTTACAGTTAATTCCGAACGCTACATAAACATGTTGCAAACGTTTCTTATCCCAGAACTAATTAGACGAGGACTAAATGGCGCCATATTATTCCAGCAAGATGGAGGAACGGTTCACACAGCCAGAAACACTATGAGAATTTTGCGAGATTTTTTTGACGGCGGTATAATTTCCCGATTTGGAAATTTGAATTAGCCCCCGAGATCTCCCGATTTAACGGCCCCCGATTTTTTTCTCTGGGGATATCTAAAGCAAAAAGTTTTTGCAAGTCGTCCCGCAACAATTCCGGAGCTGAAGGAGCAGATTCGAAATGAAATTGCAGGAATAAATGGAGATTTGCTTCGCCGAGTGATGATAAATTTTGAACTTAGAATTCAAAAATGCATTGAAGTCGAAGGAGGGCATTTGGAAGACATGATCTTTAAAACTTGAATTGTTAGTCATAAATCCCAAAGAATAAGCTACATATTAGTCCATTAAAAAGTTAATTTACCTTGATTAGAAAGTTTTTATTCGACTTTTAAATTGTATAGTCTAAAATGGGGAACCCTGTATAAAATAAATACAGAAATCGGGGATAAGCTTTCCATTCCCTTTATTACTTTGTAGTATATAGTATAATCAAAATTTAATTATAAAAATAGAGAATTATAATGCTCCTAACCATATAATAAGAACTACGTTATAGAATGGAATCTGTGTAGTCAGATGTTGTTATGTGGCGCCGTCTCTGGTTGGGAGAAACACTAAACAGCGAAAAAAAGCGTAAAATTTTAAATAGTAAGCTTAGTTAAGACAGGAATTATGAACTGTTTATACGGATTTGCTTAAGCATTTTTTTTTGTAAATGTATACAAAATTATAAGATTTTTAAAATAAATGAGATGTTTTTAAAACTACAGAATAAATTGTAAAATTTTTTTGCCACACATGTTGTAGTTGTAAATGCATGTTATCAATTATTTTACTAAGAAATATCCTTGGTACACAACACTAAGAAAAGAAATTCTTTTATTTATTTATAATTAATACAAGATATACCAATCATTTTCTACTTTTCAAAATCGCCGGTGAACTTACTCTGATATATCGTAAATCTTTTCCGTGTAAGATGTTGTTTAATTGATTTAAATGATTATAAATAATAATAATAGTAAAGTACCTAGCTATACGTAAAATTATTTCATTCTTACTACTTAAATGTAATACAGTACAGTTAACTTACGAGGGATCGTTTTTATATTCCCGGACAAGGCAATTTACAATGTTAATGTAATTTTTTATTTTATTGATTTTAAATCACATATGCTATAGTAACGTGTTTGACAATTTACAAAACAATTGCAGCATTATTGGTTCTAATATCTGTCAGTCTGTGTTGTAACGTGTGAAAATGGACAAACTTGAATATCGAGCTGTTATAAAGTTTCTTACAAAACAAGGAAAATCTCCGAAAGTTATTCGTGAAGAAATGTTGGTTGTATACGGGGATAATTGCCCTTCCAAGTCAGCTATTTTTGAATTGTCAAAATTATTTAAACATGGCCTAGAATCACTAGATGATGATCCCCGTCCAGGTCGGCCTGTTGACATGGTCACTTCGGATGTTATTGAAAAAACCAAGTGTTTGGTATTGGGGGATGCAAGATTAAAGAAGCGACAATTAGCGTCTTTATTAGGAGTTTCAGAAACCACAGTTTTCAGAATTTTACACGATTACTTTGGCATGACAAAGGTCAGTGCGAGATGGGTTCCACGAATGCTTACGCCATTTCAAATGCTTATTGGAATGGAGAAGTGTGAAGAATTTTTGGACGAACCAGATTTAATTATTAATCGACTTATCACCGGAGATGAAACTTGGGACCTTCAGTCGAAACAAGAGTCGATGCAGTGGCATATTAGGGGTTCCAGTCCTCCAAAAAGTTTAAAGTCACCCCTTGTGCGGGAAAAATAATCGCAAATGTTTTTTGGGGTTGCCAAGGAATTTTAATGATTGATTATCTAAAGAAGGGGAGAGTATTATTCAGGATCAATGCATCGCCTCAGAGATGTTATTAAAGTGACAAGACGTGGAAAACTTACTCGAAGTGTCCTGCTGCTTCATGATAATGCACCAGCCCATAAGTCAAGACTTTCAAAAACTGCCATTGCTTAATGTGGCTTTGTAGAAATTGATCATCCACCTTATGATTTAGCCCCCAGTGACTATTTTTTATTTCCAGATTTCAAAAGAACACTAAGGGGAAGAAAATTTAGGGACAAGATGAACTTAAAGCGGCTGTTGAAAGTCAATTTTCGAGCGAACCAAAAGAATACTTTTATAATGGGTTAAAGATGTTATTGAAACGATGTAATACTTGTATTGAAAAGCAAGGGGCCTATATTGAAAAATAAATTTCTGTTGTTGTTCTAATTTACTCTTGTCATGCCTAGTCCGAGAATATAAAGACGACCCCTCGTACGTTAGTTCACTACACTAATTCCTCAGTTCGGCACACCAAGGTAACCTTAATAAACTGTCTTATGTTAAATCAAATGTTAAACGCATATTTCAAAATAATGTTATACTATATATACAACACTAAAATAAAACACTAAACTAAAACAGACACCGTTCAAGTAACAGACTTTCACTTCAATACTCTGGTTATGAGAAACACTACAATTAGAATTTAACAAGGCCGATATGAGATTACTGACCGTGCTCCTAACCTGAAAATTGCAAATAACAGCTGATTCTAATTTTTTGTTCCTTGTCAAACACACAACATGTTTACGATTTTACATCTTCGTCTTATAACTACTAACAGTTCAAAAATGTTACTCCCACATTTAAGTGCTATGTACCAACTTGTAAAAACCTTGAATACATTCGAACTACTTAGTTCATATAAACAATGTTCATGTGTGCATTTTTAGATTTATTTTATGCATAGTATTTATTTGAGGTAAATTATATACTATCATAAACGTTGAATTTAAGCATTGATTATTGCAGTTTTGTTCTACAATCATTTGACTTTATCTAAATTTGTGAATGTTAACTGTTTTTTAAAAATTCTTTTATTTTTAATATGCAATGAATCAGATTTAATTTTCTTTTAAGCAAATAAAATACTTATCTGTTTTGGTTTTTTAATGGTGTATTTTAAATTATACAATCTAAACGTTTCGATAACACTTACAGTTATCTTCCTCAGTAGTAATATCTACTAAAATTGTTAAAGATGTTGAAAACAAGTTTGTCAAAGTTGAAAAATTAAAACATAAACATCAGCCTGCTATTAATAGAACAGTTTGAGAAACGTATAAAGCCAACTATAGAATCAATTTAACATTTAATATACGAAACGTTTAGATTGTATAATTTAAATACACCATTAAAAAACCCCAAAAAGGTAAGTATTATATACGTGTGATAATGGTGAAAGTTTACATTCTCATATCTCTTTTAAGCAAGTTTATTTTCAATTGATTTACTTTACATTATTATTGTGATAAAATGAATATAACCCCTAAAACTGAGATTTGACAGATGTTTATCACAATCTGACAACATCGGTGTCCTCTGACAGTATCAATGTTAGTGACGCAACTGGTCTGGCTCGTGAAAATTACTACATATATATATATATATATATATATATATATATATATATATATATATAGAGCGGATAGTTAGGCAAGAAAACCCATAAAAAGCAGGCAAAAGGCAACAAAACAGTCAAAAAGGCAAGGAAAAGGCAAAATTTAAATTCGAAAAAGGCACACAATTGTTTAAAATAATTTAATAACTACTTACGTAAAATGAATTTACAAAAAAAAAAATTAAAATAACAAAACATTTAATCTACGTTAACATTATTATTCCAGGCTGTAATTAAGTACTGCTCCGTATGGTCAGGTAACAAATTTGCCCTGGTATTGCTGACAATTTGCTTGTATGTCGAGAAAGATCTCTCGACATCACAGGATGTAATGAGGGCATATTTAATTGCAGCGACTTCTTGAGGGCTTGCATCCAAGCCAATGGCCTCTTCTCCTTTATGTACATTTACAATATCTTTTATTTTGTGAAGATTTTGGATTCTTTTGTAACACAGATATCTTTTCATTTACTTTTATCCCACTAGCACCAGGTACCCGTGCGATTTCATTTACCACATCGTCCACTATCCCTAACGCTTCCACTAACGCGAGGTTCCTTGCTTCGAGTTTCTTTATAGTTTCGAGTAGGTAGCAGAAATGGGTGTTTATATACATTATACCTCGACGGACGTTTTCATCTTCAAAACTCTCTTGAGCTTTTTGTATAGCAGCAGCCGTGGAAGGGTGAAATGAATTCACTACCTGTAAATTATCATATCATTTTTGCAGAATTCATAACAGATTTTGCAAACATGTGTTTACCTCTTTAATTGAGTTTCAATGAAGCGCGTAAAATTACACGCCTCGATCCAGGTACCCCATCTGGTAATCACAAGTTCAGGAGAGAGAGAGTGGAACAGATGGCAGCTTTTCTTTATACTCAGAAACTCGTAATGGTGCTTTTACAAATACCTGCAATTTTTAAATCGTAATAGCAGCACACAGACAATGTAATGTTTACCTTCTTCACAGAAGAAATTAATTTATTTACAGCACTAAATTCCTTGCGAATGCATTCACACACTCTGTGCAGTGCGTGTGCTAGGCAAGTAACATGCAGTAGTTTAGGTAGAATACCTTTAGGGCCCGTGCCGCTTTTAGCATGTAAGGTGCCGCGTCGCTTACTAAAAGCAATATTTTCGATTCAGGTATTTCGTTAGGAAATAAAATACCTAAAACAAAAACTGTATATTAACCAAGTATGATAGACTTAATAGTGTATGATGAACGGCTTAGAAACCTGGTGAAAGACACAAAAGTAATGCGCGGAGCGGAGTGTGGATCGGACCACTTTTTGGTTGTATCCAGAGTGTGTTTAGGGCAAAAGTGGGTCTGGAGAACGAAAGCAAACGTAGTGCGAACGTCCAGAATTAGGGTTGACAAATTAGTGGATAATGGTGCGAGAATGAAATACGCAGATGCTGTGAGTAAAGAGTTGAATGTGAATGAAACAGTGTGGAACGGACAAATAAAAGACACTGACGTTGAAAGTGCATAGATAAGCTTGAAAAACTCTATTGTCAATTGTGCCGTGCGAATAAGTGGAAGAGTGATTGTAGGTAGGCAGAAAAAATGTGCTTGGTGGAATGAGTCGGTAAAAAGGCAGTAAGTAAGAAAAAAGATGCATACATGGCAATGATTGCTGCAAAAAATGAGACTGAGAAGAAGCGATTGTATGAGGTGTACAGATTAAGAAACAAAGAAAGGAAGGAGGCAGTGAGAATAAGTAAAGAGGAAGCGATGACTGTGGAAGGAAAGAAAATGCAGAATGATTTTGAGGGAAACAAAAAACTCTTCTGAAAATGGGTCAAAAACACAAAATGTGGCCCAAAACAGAACGCTGCAGGAGTTATGAATGCTGGAAACGAAATAGTATGGGACGATTGTGAAGTGAGGGAATGCTGGCAAGAATATTTCGGAAAGCTGTACAGTAGTGTGGAAAGTAAGACTGAAGGGTTACATAAGGAGAATATAGAAGAAATGATGAATGAAACTGAGAAGGATATTGGAATAAATGAGGTAGAGAAAACGGTAGGAAGGTTGAAAAACGGCAAAGGAGCAGGCATAGATGAAATCACTGGTGAAATGCTCAAGTATGGTGGTGCAAAGCTTATACGAAGATTGCGTGAATTATTCAATGTATGCCTTATGTGTGGAAAAGTGGCAAGTGATTGAAAGAGCACGATCATTGTACCATTGTATAAGGGTAAGGGTAACAAGAGTGATTGTAAGAACTACAGAGGAATAAGCTTGCTCAGCGTACCTGGTAAAGTATTTGGAAGAATACTGATTGATAGAGTACGAGAAACTACACAAACCAAGATGTGGGATGTACTAGGTGGCTTCATGCCAGGGAGAGGATGTGTCGATCCGATGGTTGCTCTCCAGCAGGTGATCGAAAAGTGTTTAAAAGTAAAAAGGAAGTTGTACTGTACGTTTGTAGATCTGGAGAAAGCATATGACAGAGTGAATAGAGAGAAGCTGTGGGAAATATTAAACGAATATGGCGTAAATAAAGGTCTAATAAATGGAATAAGGGCAGTATACAACGGTAGTCGGGTATGTGTTAGGGTGAGGGGACGTGTGAGTGAATACTTCAATATTGAGCAATGAGTGCGACAAGGTTGTGTGATGTCACCATGGTTGTTCAATGTATACATGGATAAATGTCTTAGACAAGCATGTACCGATACAAATGGAGTAATGGTTGGTGACGTAAATGTACGACTTCTGGTGTATGCAGATGACACAGTCTTATTAAGTGACAGTGCGGATGTACTGCAAACCGCTCTGAGAAAGTTTGATACAGTCTGTGAGAGCATGGACCTAAAGGTAAACGTGAAGAAAACTAAGATTGTGGTGTTCAATCGGGAAGGTGGAAAGGAGAGTAAAGTATTTACTAAATGCCGTGGGCATGAGATTCCTGAGAAGCGCATGTGGTAAAACGAGAAGGGACAAGATAAAAAATGAATGCATAATGACGGAGTGTGGTGAGGAAAAGACGATGATGGATAGATATAAAAGTTGTACATTACGTTGCTTTGGTCACATTGAGAGAATGAACAACGCAAGATTAACGAAACAAATATATGTGGGTGAGGTTACGGGAAAGGCCGGCCCTGGTAGGCCGAGTAAAACTTGGCTGAATGTAGTAGAATCTATGATAAAGGAAAGAAAGATAAGCAGTTTCAAAAACAAAAGGGCATGTCAGAGACTATGTATGAATCTTGTGGAAGCTAGGAGGTATGCGGAGATAAGATAAGATATAGATTGTGAATGAAAAATAAATAAGAGGCAGGGATTGTTTTGGCTACCCGCAAGGAATGACGTGAAGGTTAAGTTAAGTTAAGTTTATTTTTTACGGTTCACTTAAAACCACATTTTTTCAATTTTATTAAAATAAAAATCGACAAAAAAGGCAAAATCCCAAAAATTTCTTTAAAAAGGCAAAACCGCCAAAACATGAAAAAGGCAAAGTAAAAATTGCATGTTTGGAGTCGTCATGTCTTAAAACTTATAGAAATTCAACTTTGCCTTTAATATCCTCATTAATTCAAAAAAGGCATTTGCCTAACTATCCGCTCCATATATATATATATATATATATATATATATATATATATATATATATATATATATATATATATATATATATATATATATATATATATATATATATATATATATATATATATATATATATATATATACATTATTTCTCTTCAGTGCATATTGTCACCATGCAGTTATTCAATACAAACTACACAATTGCATATCCTTCCACATCATTTTTTTTAATTTAAACTCATAATACATAAATCTATGTACAACGCATTTCATAATTACAGGCTTTCGTTTTTTTTTAACACAAACTTTAATCGTTATTATTAAATATAAATATAAAACATGTTAACATGGTTTATTTCTTTTGAAAGCGTCGTTACATTTCGCTTCTTTGGTAATGAATTTAAGTATAGTATTAGTACAATCGTGCCTTTTTTCAACATCCGTTGCACTTCATATAACTCCAAGTCATATTTTAACTTTTTTATTTTGCGTATTAGGTCTTCTATTTGTTCCCTTACAGATTGCTCCTGATGCAAAGGTTTGTACTGAGCTTTTCATTATAATACTGTTTTCTGCAGACTTCTGGACTTCAATGAAACCTACGTTTTTTTTTGTTAGTATGCTCACGCTTCTGTGTTAGTAATTACTTATTATTTGCTTATATATATACATCTTATTGTGGACTGTTCAGGAGTCCTTCTCCTCTTCAGCCCTGGTCATTCCTTGTTGTTGTGTTGCGTTGTATGGTGTTATTGTGTAGTGTACAATCATGAGGTGTGGTTATTTTTTGGTTAAAAAAAAGAAAAAAAAAGGATTTGGTTTTAATTGAGTAATGAGTGTTACTGGGTTAAGTGCGCGTGTTATATGTGGTGTGTGTGGCGTGGTTGGTGTGCTTTATCTGCGTTGGCCGGTATCTTGCTAGGGTCGTCATCCAATAAACGTGGGGATGCGGAGGACATAAGGGATGTTTTCAAGGGATTCTTCTATCTCCTCGGGGAGGTCGTCGAGGAGTTGAGTAAGGATAACGGGAGGATGTTTAAATTTTAATTTGGGTTTCCTTCGTGGGAATTGGGGAAATCGGTGGTTATAAGGAGTGGTCAGGATCTCTTTGGTTGGGACGGTGTCGCCAAAAATTCTTTTGTGAGTGAAATTTCTCTGAAGGGTTTGGATTCTATGGGTGATTGGTGGTATATTGGCGTGCTGGATGGTGAGGTCATTAGGGTACCTGAAGGGTAACCGGTGTATACGTCGGAAAATTCGGCGTTCACAGGAAGATATAGAGGAAAGGTGTTTGCAGTTTATGTTAGTGTATATGGGAGCTCGGAAATCCATAACAGGGCGGATGTAGGTTTTATAAGTGTGCATGAGTGTTTTGGGGTGACAACCTCTGATTCTATCCCGGAGGGCACCCAGTAGATTTGCGCGGTTCCTAATCTTATTGAGGGTTTTCTGAACATCAGGGAGCCAATTTAGGGTTCTCGTGAAAAGGATTCCAAGGTAGGTGATTTGATCTTGGAGAGGGAGTCTTCCTTGATTCAAAGTGAGGGACACATTTTTGGAGGCGAGCTTGGGGAACTTATCTTTGGTGTAATGAGGATGGCGAAATAAGATTGCTTTGGTCTTGGTAGGATTGACGGAGACTCTCCACCGGTTAGCCCAGTTGGAGAAGTTCCGTAGTGTTTTGGATATGAGGAGGGAGGCCGTTTCACTGTTCCGATTAACCGTCCAGAAGGCGGTGTCATCTGCGAATTGTGTTACGACTACTCCGGGTTGGGTGACTTCGGGAATATCGGAAGCGAAGATAGTGTAGAGGATCGGGGCTAAGGCAGAACCTTGCGGTACGCCTGCTGTGGGTTGGAAAGGATCTGCGTAGGTTTTCCCCACTTTGACCCGAACTGATCGATCAGTCAGGTACGAAAGTAGGAGTTTGGTGAAAGGGTCGGGAATGTTTAGGTTTTGGATCTTGTGCAGGAGACCGGCGTGCCAGACCCTGTCAAATGCCTGCTTAATGTCCAGAAACACAGCCAGATTGCATTGCTTGTGGTTGAATGCTCTGGTGGTCTCTGTAAGCAGCTTCAACAAGGGATCGTGACACGTTCGGTTAGGACGGAAGCCGAATTGGCTGTTGGGAAGAAGGTCATTAAATTCTAGGTGTTCCCTGAGTCGCCTGGCTAGAATCTGCTCAAAGCATTTTTCGAGGCAACTCAGGAGGGAGATAGGTCTATAGGAGGAGGGTGAGGTTAGGTCAGCGTGGGGTTTTGGTATCATCACGATGGAAGCCGATTTCCAGTCTGTCGGGAAATACGATAGGGTTAGGCATTTGTTATAGATTTCGGAAAGTAAACGGATGGTTGGGTCGGGTAGGTGCCTGAGGATCTTTCTATTTAGGCCATCACGACCTGGGGCTGAATTTTTACCTTTTTTGAAATATGTGAGGACCTGGTCGGGCGTAATGGGGGCGTAAAAAGTACTCTTGTTATCGAGTTGGGGTTTAGGAAGGTTAAGGTTGCGGAATTCTTCAAGGAGACCCTTGAGGAGTGCCTTGACGTGCTTATCAAACTGGGGATCATCTGGGGATTGGAAAATGGTTTGAAGGTGGTGACCAAAGAAATCGGCCTTTCCTTGGTCGGAGGAGATTAGGTTGCACTGAAGGTCGGTTAGGTGTGATTTAGGATTAACTTTCCTTCTGGTCAGTCTAACGAACTGTTGCCAGAAGAGTTTACCATTTCTATAATCTAGCTGGGAGGTGACTTGGGACCAGGAGTCTTCGGAATGTTTGTTGGTTTCTCGCCTGATCAAGGAGTTTAGGCGATTATATTCGATATCGAGGGCCGGATTCCTGGATCGCAGGAATTGACGATAGATTCGTCTTTTCTCTTTGATCCAATTCACAATGTGTTGTGGGAGCGGTTTGTGGGAAATGTCGATGTTTTTTCGTGGCACAGAGGTATCGACCGCTTCCGCAATTACGGAAGTTAGGTCTCTAATGGCTCTCTCGAGATCTTGGGTCGTTTGAAGATTGGGTGTGGGAAGGTTATTGGAGATGTGATCGGAGAACACATTCCAGTCTGCTTTGGAAGAATCTTTGATAACTGTATATTGAGGAGGTGTAGGAGCAGCTGGACAAAATGAAGTTTTGACCAGTAGGGGTATGTGATCAGATGTGATCGTGGTGCCTAGAAAGCACTCACGATCGAAATAGTGGGCTAAGGGCTCGGATACTATGATATGGTCTATTATTGTGGCACCTAAATGGCCAAAGAATGTGGGTTGTTTGTTGTTGACTCGCAACAATGGCAACTGCAACAGAGCAGATGACAGCCTGTTACCGTTGTCATTAGTCGCGGTGTCACCAAACTGGGTGTGGCGGACAGTAAAATCACCGAGGATAACGGCATTATTGAGGCTGGAGGCGTAAATCAATAGTTCATCTTATAGGGTATTATGTCCGGGTTGGTTGTAATAGGATATAAAAATTATTGGGATGGGGAAGTGCACCGTTGCAGCAACGCATTCGAGATGCTGCAAATGCGCAGGAAGTTGAAAAGGAGTGGATGGGAAGCAATTTTTAACAAGGAGGGCGGTTCCTTGTTGGCTATTATTTGGCAAGGAGTGATAGGAATTAAAGTGTAAGGAGCACTTGGGTGTGAGCTTGGTTTCTGTTATTGAGAGGATGTGTATATTGTGAGTGTGTAGGAGGTGTTTAATTAGGGGGCGCTTCCGACGCACCCCCCTGGCATTAATGGTCCCTGATAAGATATCCATTGGAAAGAATTAAGGTTTGGGTTGACGGATTACGGCGACCTTCATCCGCGTATCGGATACGTAGACGTTGATACGCCGTTGGAAGAAGTTCTGGGAAAGCGAGTCTAGAGTTGGAAGAACCCTAGACTACCGGTCAGGGAACATGGTGGAAAGGGTGTGTGTAAGGACTTGCAAGATGTCCTTGATGGATAAGGATTGTGTGTCGGGAGCGGGTTTAAGGTGTGCGATGTCTTCCGAGTCGGACTCTTCAGGCAGGATAGGATCGAGGGGAGCCATCTTCGACGGGGAACTGGGAGGTTCCCGCCGCTTCCGGCACTGGAAGGAGTAGGTAGGATGGGTTCCCCCGCAGTTGTTACATTTTGGGTTCGCCGAGGATTTACAGAAGGTGGATCTGTGGCTTCTGCCACAGTTAGGGCATCGGATGGATCGGGTTGGACACTCCTCCGCGGTATGCTCCATCTGCGTGCAGGTGGAGCAATACTTCAGGAGAGGTTGAGGGATTAGGGAGGGTTCGCACTTGAAGTATCGCCCGAACATGACGACACCTTGTGCGAGGAGGTACTGAATGGTGGTTTGGGAAGGAGTGATGATTCGGACGAGGGAGGTAGGGGTGTTAGTGGCCTTCGAGATGATGCGAACAGCCTTCTTCACTTGTGGAAGATCGATCGCATCGAGGATCTCTTGGGTTAGGATGTCCTTGTCTACGTGACGAATCACGCAGGAAAAGGAAGAAGCTCTAGGTGTGGTGTTAGGTGTACGAGGGCCGGAGAGTTGTGTGAGGGAGACGGTAGGATCGCCGAAATGGTGTCGCAGCCTAAGCTAAGTACCATCCGGTAGGGGACAGGATGTCTCTAAGAGACAGGAGTGGTTGTGGTTGAACGTCAAGTTCAACCACGGAAGGTTAAGGGATTTAAAGGAATTGAATAAGGATTTCTGTGTGGTTATGGCTTTCGGGATATTGCGGATGCAATATCTCGAGGATTGGGGGCGGGATGGTATAGGATTGGGTGAAGCGGGTTTAGGACTCAAGGCAGGTGTAGGTGGTTGGGAAGGTGTGGCTAGGCAAGAGGGTATGTGTGCGTGTACGGGTGTAGGTAACAGAGCAGGTGTATGTGTGTGAGCGGGTGTAGGTAATAGAGCAGGTGTGCGAGCGAGTTTGAATGGCTTTGTGGAAGAGGTAGAGCGTGTGGAAATGTAGGAATGTGTGGATGTGGTGGATATGGTAGATGCGTTCGAATGGGAACGTGTGCGTGAGGATGGTGGTGGTGAGATTAGGATTTGTGAATAGGAAGTGATTGGTGGTGTAGGTGGACGGGTGTCGGCGGGGTTAGGGGACACAACTTTGAAAGTAGCTTGGTGGCGACCTTGCTCAACCATCTCGGTTGCGTTGTTAGTAATAGGTTTGAGTTTGAGGCTAAAATTAAATTAAAAAAGAAAATTTAAATCTGTTATGGAAAGGCCGGGTCTCTGCCGAGGTGCAGCCTCACACCCCGAGGAAAAAAGGCTTGGAAATCAGAGACCCAATTCGAAACGGAGGAAATACACAGTTAAAATAAAATAACAAAGTAATTAAATTAAAATTCTTTATTAATGATACCTATTACCGTTGACCTTGACCCGACGACGATCCTGTTGTTGGCGGTGTCCTGGATACTTCTGGAATTTTCCGCTGCTGCTGATATATTCCGGCGGCTCCTGCTTGCGGCTAGGCTGTGGCTCCTATCCTGATGACCGCTTCTTCGTATTATCTGTATGCGAGAAGTGACAGATCTACCTCCGAAGCGGCGAAGATCACGATGCCGGAACGATGAGCGAAAACGCGAAAAACGCTAGGTTCTTTTTTGTGAAGTTAAGCGATTGTAATAAAAATCACAAGCGCTTAAGATGGGTAGAGGCTTACGTTTGAAGGTTCAAACTGCTCTGTAAAAACTGTAAAAACCTACATCTAAAGGCCAGTTTATATACCCACTTGTTTTAAAGCACAGATACAAACCACACATATCTAGTAATTTGTTTTGTGGCATATTTGCAGATCTCTAAGATTCAAACCACATATGTTTGGTCACCTACCATTTTTTTTTAAAATAGCGCGCATCTGCGGTCTTTGGATGCTGTCACTATAATTATTAGCTAAGACGCAAACCTCTATTCATTATGATTTACCTCCTCTTCATTTAATCAAGAAATAAAAGATATTTTTGCAACAGAAGAATATATAGTTTATTTCTAAACAGTTATACATGCCTATACATTATTATTATCTTTTAGCGAGGACACGAACCAGCTACGTTTAGTAATGACCTGACTCCACTTTTTACCTTGAAACTGGAAAAGTTGCATTACCTTGAGACGTGGTAATACTGTAAAGTGGTTTAGAATCGGCATAGCTATGCTACTAAGGATAATTGTATTTATACCATGAAAATAATTAGCGCAAGAATGAAATTTAGTAAGGTATGTGCCTTAAAATCTATCCGTGTGCTTATTCTTATTATATATCCATGTGGCGAGCTTTTGATAATAGAATTTAACCAACTTTAACATTCCTATCTATCGTTAACGATAATTACATTTAGGCACAAACTGGAGAATGTTGCTGATGGGTTAATCCTGCTAATGACATATTTATTAAATACTCTTCTTAAGACAGTAAATATTTCTAGTAATAACGCCTTAGTGATTAACAAAAAGGGATTTTCTAACTAACAATAACTTCATGAGTAATTATATTAGAACAAATTGTTATAAGTTTTATTGTAAATGAATAAGTTCAAAAGTAAATATTTAATTAAAAATTATTATTAATTTTATTAAATACATAAATAAAATGTTTACCTCGAGTAGGATTTGAACCTACTAGCAAAGTACAGGTCGTAGGTTCAAATCCTACTCGAGGTAAACTTTTCATTTATGTATTTCATTTATAGTATTAGAACAAACTTAAAATAGAAAAAAAAAAAAAATCTTCTTAACACGCCAGTAGTTTACGCTGTCAGTCCTAAGCAACCTGGATACAGCGTGAAGGGAGGTTGATGCTATTGTTAATAAATGTAATTTTTTGAGATAAGCCGTTTGATTTTGGACTTTTAAGCTTAGTCTCGTCTGGACCAGTCCATACTCTCGGTCATACTTGTATCCGGTCCCGTCTCGCCGAGAAAAAACGAGACAAGACCAGACCTTGGTATAGTCATGAAAAGTTAAGACGAGACGAGACCACTCTCGATTTCGGTGTCATCACTAGTGTTGCAAATTACCGTTTGACAGACAATCACACAACTAAACAGTAATTGTCTAAATAACATATGCAGAGAAATTGACCAAATATAATAGATATTTGTCCTTAAGATCTTCATTAAAAATTTTGTATGCCTTAAACTATCTCAGGAAATTTATTTCATTACTCATTTTATTTTTTATAATATTTTTCGTACCTTAATACTTAAATTGTTACTTATTGACAGTAGTTTAACAGTTAAATTGTGCCGCACAGGTTTTTATGAATCTGTAAAAACAAGCAATAAAAAAATTAATGAAAAATAGTGAAAAGTAACATTAACGTACGCTGTTTTCATCATATTAGGTCTAATGTATTTGTTAAATAATGATTTAAAATTTGAGTTACCACTTAGTTGTGCATTGGTTAATAAGATTTAAGCGTTGTGAACGTTTTGTATGCACGCATTGTCCCAACGAATCTTTTCTAATAAAATTCAACAGATTTCCTATTTGAAATAACGTAATTACAATGAAATACGATGAAGGGGATGTCGCACAAAAGTGCTATCGGATATGTGTTTCGGAAACGCCCAATCATTTAGAGAGTCAGTTATCTGTTGTAGGGTGCATCCTGCTCTTTATCTTTGCTTATTTAAGAAACAACTAGAATCCCTACTTCTAGTTGAATCCTTTTGATGTCGTATACATGTTGCCGATTTAAATAAAAAGAAAAAGGATACAAGCGGCATGTGCTTTTGTTCGACGATCACAGACCGTGAATTAATAATATTCCTTGAATTCGAAGCAATTATGGCTTGAAATTTACGAATGTCTTGGAAAAGTTGGATTATATTATTAAAACTTTTCCCGTTTTTACCCTCATAAAAATGCAAAAAATTCTATCACCTATATTCAGTTTAGGAGCAGGCATCCTACATAAATTGGAATTAACGAGTCGTGAGGAAGAACATGAGTGTAACTTCTTGTACTTTATCACTGGAGTAGGAGAGATGTTTCCCCTTTTTCTATCGATCTGTTACTTACACTTTCTTAGCATTGACATGGTTACCTTTATATGTACGTTAATATTAAAGAAGCTATATAAATTTCTGCGCATACATCTACTAAATGACAAATTCTAGTAAAGTTACTTACTCCAGATCCTGTTATTTATTTTACCAAGGATGAACTTTTAGACGAAACAAAAAGGCCATTAGCCAAAGCCTTCTTTCTCGGCATTATAAAAGATCTCACTTTTTGGATATAAAACCTTCTTTGCAAGATACGCTTTGAGTGTCTTTTATATAGACCTGTTTTATGTACACAGCATTTGAAAATTTAATGTATTCTCTTTTCTTACAGAATACGCGGAGTAACCTCGTTAACCTACACACTCTTAAAAGGTAAGCCATTTCTGTACATTTAATTTTTAGGAATAACTTTTCTAAGTAATGGAAACTTTATATCATAAAAATCTCGTTTTAACCTTTCCGCACTAAAGAGCTTTCTAGTAGGGTTTATGTATTAAAAATATGGCTAGAGTTTAATTTGCCATAAAATTATGCTCTATTCATAAAATTTAAAAATTCATAACAATTTTGATTAAAAATGCCAACTTCGATTTAGTTTTATAAACGAACATACAAACTTTACATACATCAAGTACAAAAATACGAGTGAAATAAGTGATACGTAAGCAAATTTCATTCAATTATCTGTTTGTTATTGTAGTTAATGTGTTTTAATTGGATTCAATTTCCTGAATAAGCTGTATTAATAATAGGTACTAATGTTTGATAAATTCAACGGAATTTTTAATGGCACAGTCTTTGTTAATTAGGTGAAATGTTTTGGGTTCTTTTTTAGGAAATGTTCTAAAAATACATAACTGAACATCAAATGGCATACGAGCTAATAATAATATTATACCGTGTGTCCCGATTTCCTTGTTTTAGTTGTTTTTTAAAGATATCGTTGTTATCATAGATATAAGTTTACAGTTTTTACATCCACGTCCTACTTTGTTTAAATCTAGTATCTTCTTTTGTTTTCGACTTATAGCCAAACGTCAATATTTCTACACTATTTTCAAGGTCTTATACCTTGCTTAACACTATTATGCCGTTATATTTCGTTAACGGTACTTATATATTGCGAAGTTCCGAATTTAGTGATGTGCTTAGAATTTCTGTAAGATAAACTTGCATATATTTAAATAGAAGTCATAGTTGGCTTAGCAACCATCAGCTGCAGTTCGTTATTATCTTTTCAAAAATATAAATAGGCATTCCTGAAAAACATCTTCCAAATATTTTTTTTCAACGAGACGGTGCCACACCCCATAATGCTTTGGCAGTGAGGAATTACTTAGAAAACCGTTTCCTAAATCGTTGGATTGCAATATTAATAATAATAATAATAATCGGTATCGGTATGTACCGTTTTTCAACCAAGCCTGAGTAAAATTAAAAAAAAAACAGGTTACAAATGAATACACTAATATACAAGACCTAACTACCATTAAATGTACAAGTAAACAATTATACGTAAATATATATCTACTATAACAAACGCAAACTATGAATATAAAAAAACGAAAGAAAAAAGAAAATTGAAGAGACTACTTATATTAACACTCTTAAATTATATATCATTGCGATTTACAGGGTAGATTGCAGGTATAACAGATTAAGTTTCAGGTGCGCTTTAAAATTAATTACGTTGCTGACGGAAAATAGGTATTCGTATTTATTTACTTATTTGCACTTTTTAGAACGATTCGCGGGAATACATAAACAGTTATTTAACCTTAACTTCTACTGTGATTGCTGTATCGTCTAGTCAAAAGACGAAACAGGTATAAAGGGAAACTGAATTTAACATTATATACTAATGTTGCATGTAACATGTAAAACCTATATTCTACCTTTAACAGATTTAAATTGCAGTAAAATGGGATTACGTGTTTCCTGTGACATATGTTATAAGAGAAACGGAACCAACACCTTTGAAGGACTTGAATTTTTAGCTTATACTGGGAACTTAGGTGGGAATAGTATACATTGCCACAGTAATCTAGATTACTTAATATTAAGGTGTTTATAATGATCCACTTAATTTTACGGGACAAAATATGTTTGAACTTATATAAACAAGAGAATTTTGCATAGTGCGAATTTTTGTCTGACAGGTGGCTCAAAAGATAAATGACTGTCTGTCACAACGCCAAGATTTTTAATCTTTTAGTTAAGCACTAATTCACTTCCACCAAGTTTCACTGGTGTAGATTTAGCACTAAGAGTTTTACATTGAGTGAATTTAGAACCTATATACATTGCTTCTGGTGTGACAGAATTAAGATAGAGACCATTATTTATTGACCATAGTAATATATTGTCAAGAACATTGTTTAGGTTATGAATAACTGTATTAACATGGCGAGGGTGAAATGAAGCGTATACCTTAGCATCGTCTCCGTAAAGGTGAAGCTGAACATCATGAGATAAAATGAAATCCATATCCGTGGTAAATATACTAAATAATATGGGACAAGGATGATTCCTTGAAGCACACGTTGATTGGTTTTAATTGGTACCGACATGTCGGCATTTAGTTGGGTGCGTTGTATTCGGTTTAGTAGGTAGTAGGAGAACCGCGACAGTACGATTTGACTGCAGCAATGGTACTTAAGTACCGCTAATAAACGTTCAGTTTGGTGTAATGGCCTCCAACATCTCCAGATCTGTCAATACTGGATTTTTCGTATGGGGTTTTCTCAAAAACATAACTTATCAAAACCGTCATAATACCGAACCGGATGTTGCAATCCAACGATTTGGGAAAGGGTTTTCTAAGTAATTCCTCTCTGCCAAAGCATTGTGGGATAGGGCACCTTCTTGTTGAAAAAGAACTGCAGCTGATGGTTGCCAAGCCAACTATGATTACCGTTTAAAAAAATGTAAGTTTATATTATTAGTCAAAAACCGCACTCTCTAGAAAAATTCTAAGCACGCCACTAAATTCAGCACCTCGCAATATATAAGTACCGTTAACGAAATATGACAGTATAATAGCATTAAGCGATGTCCATGAAAAAACTGTAGAAATATCAACATTTGGCTATAAATGGTAAACAAAAGAAGATACAAATTTTCTATTTTGGCATGAAATCTAGGTCAACAATTGTAGAACGTGAATGTAAAACTGCATATCTTTGATGATAACAAACATATCTTTAAATAAAAACTAAAACAACGAAATCGGGACACTATGTACATGATAGAGGTACGATCAGATTGATTTTTCACCTTCTACAAGTAAATATTAAATGAAATAGCGCTAGTGTTTAATACACAATATAATTCCACAATTTCTTTTCTATAATTATTTGGTTCCTACGCGTTTCATTACAACATGTATCATAATCAAGAGAAAATATATAAGTAAAATAACAAACAAGTAGTTATGGTAACAAACCATCAAGATGAAACAGCAAACTTGATGTAAATTATAATTCTATATTTAAAATATCTGTTAAAGATGAATCTATAATATCAACCTGTTCGTTCATTAAAGGTACTTTCTGTTTATGTTTATAAATTTTGAATGCTTCTAAAACATCTAATTTGTCCCTTTTAATACAAAAATGTAAACAAGTCAATGTTGTTTTGCGAAATCATAAGGTGATTACTTACTATTAGATGATTAGCATAATTTCATTTGTTCGTGTGTTTGGATTTGTAACATCTGATGTGTTATTTGTATCTAATATCATAGATCCTAAGTGTTTGTCCGATACAAACAAAACTGCAGAATCTGCAGTTCATTTGATAAATGAGAGACAAAGCTGTCGTTGGTTTAACATTAAATGAACATTTAAGAACATTGGTATTAGTTTTTTAAGTTACTTTGTACTTCTTGTTATTTTGTAGTATGTGAGTTACCTTTTCTGATATTTTTCCAAAATATGAAATTTAACGTATTTATTTTCTGTCGGTTCTGTGTTAACTAGGTATGTACTTTTGATAGAAAACTTGTACTCTTGATTTTTAACTAAAGTAATTATTACATTTGAAATGTAACCGTTTGATTGTGCAATTTTTTTTTATAATTGATATTTCTTTTTATCAGCTACAACAAACATAAAAAATACGTCACACAAAAAAATAATACTAAATCTTATCTATAAAGAACACCTATCAATTCATATAATTATCAGTAAACTTGTTAAAAGTTCAATTTAATAAACAAATGGTTACAATTCAAATATAATCGACACTTTAGTTAAAAATTAAGAGTACAAATTTTCCACCAAAAACATTTACCCAGTTAACACAGAACCGACAGAAAATAAAATCAATTTCAAATTTTCGAGAAATATCAGAGAAAGTAGCTTACGTACTACAAAATAACTAGAAGTACAAAGTAATTTTAAAAACTAATACCAATGTTATTAAAAGTTTATTTAAATCTAAAGATTCAACTAACGACATTTTGAAGTCGATAAATTGAACTGCATATTCTGTAATTTTATTTATATTGGACAATCACCTAGGAACTTTGATATTAGATTCAAAGAACATTCGAAATTAATGAATATAAGGTACCTTTAATGAACGAACAGGTTGAGATAGACTCATAGATATTTTAAATACAGAATTATAATTTACTTCAAGTTCGCTGTTGTACCGTAATGATTTGTTACCATAACTGTTTGTTATTATTTTTTTCATATATTTCCTCTTAATAATGGTACATGTTACATTAATACGCGTGAATAATTATACAAAAGAAATTGTGGAATTATATTGTGTTTAAAACATTAGTGCTATTGAATATGGAATGGAGTAATTTTAAAGAATACAAATTTAAATATGAAACACTAGGTCTGTTGCTGGACCTGTAACAAACAAAATACACCCACTTTTTTTATTTATGTGTTCTGTATGCTTCTAGTAGTAATCTTTTAACTAGCTGGCTGGCAAGCTGGGCTGCTGTAATTAAATTTGTGTACTATCTGCACACTACCAAATCTTAATTTCGTGTCACCTCTTAATACATGAGTTTATGTTACTAGAATATCTTTTGTTGACCATATGATCTAAGTGCTTACTTGATTATATAAGTAAGGTATTTTGTTACAGACCTTTTACTACCAAGCTTTACCAGAACTTACTTTTCAGGGATAGGTCAAAGGCAAGCAGAATCACACTATTCAGTTGGAAATAATAGTAAAGTTCATCTGCATAATAAAGACACCTATCTTTTTGCTTTTAATTATTCAGTTTTGTCTTAAACGTTTTATAATAATTACAGTTATCGCCTTCAGCAAATGGCACCTAAATACGGAATCAAATTAGCTAGATCTTCAATAAATTAAATACTTAATCCGTTTGAAAATGGCAAATCAAGACACTCTCTAGCGAACGTAGACTTACAAAGAAAAATGCATGATAATAAAACAACGTAATAATGATAAAATTTTTACATTATCTTAATGTCATAATTTACATTATTTAATGCATCCTCAAGTTCGATGCTGAGTTATTTGTTACAGGCCTGAGACACACTACAGCATCAGCACATAAAGGCAAAGTAGGTACATGTAACCGACGTAGCTCAGTTGTATGGTCATGGTTCTTACTCAAACTTCAAAAAGGGCACCCGTTACAACTCAACAAACCTTAAATCAATAATAAAATGTCACAAAAGCGCGACCTGACGAACTGTTCAGTCAAAAATTCGAAAAACTTGCTAATTGTCCAAAAACTCCTAACATCCAGTTCTCGAGCAATCGCAACACTCCTTAATTCTTGGGCTCAACCTGTAAATTGACATCAAATCTACTGTAAGAATTTAATCACTAAACGCTCTCTTAATTTTTAATATAAACTCATCCCATTTTCTCATTAAAATCTTGAACTGGATTCAAACTAGCGTCATCTGATTGAAATTAGGATCAAGAAAAAGCATGAAAGTATATTCACTAGTAGCTAAGCTGAATATTAATTTCAAAATCGGTCATAAAAAAGCTCTCTAAAGTTCACGAAAGTTTTCTAAATAAATTAACTGTCAAAGTCCACTTCGACCTATCGTCAGTTCTATTGGATCACCACTACAAGAATTATCGAGACACCTAGCACAGTAGCTTCAATCGCATACAACAGAAGCAGCATCCAACGATTACATGGGGGTGCCGAGGTGATACATTGTGGGACTCGTGGATCTACGCGTGAGCTTCCACGTAGTCTCCTTATTTACAAGTATTCCCACCAAGGAAGCACTAAAGGTCATCCCACAAAAATGTCAACCAACAAACGACACATTAAGTCAAGTAGAACATTGCCTCAACAAAATCTACTACGAAGACCAACGATACAAACAAACTGAAGGAGCAGCGGTGAGATAACCACTGTGGCAGTAGTTGCCGATATATTCGAGACCAAGGCACTAGAATCAGCGCCGTAGAAACCAAAACTTAGGCTACGGAATGTCGACTACAC